>JAVQJF010042873.1:0-53206 GCA_036023855.1 Gadopsis marmoratus
CCCCCCTCCTCTTCACGACACCTCCCTCTCTCTTCGATCACCACGCCCCTCCACCTCCTCCTCCTCTCTTCTCTCTCCTCCTCTCTCCACCTCCTCTCTTCTCTCTCCTTCTCTCCACCTCCTCTCTTCTCTCTCCTCCTCTCTCCACCCTCCTCCTCTTCAGATCCTTGCCTGTACATCCCTCGGTTTGCTCACATGTTGGAATTTGGGGTGAAGACTCATGAGGTTTCTATGACAGCTCTTCGTCTCCTTCAGAGGATGAAGAGAGACTGGATGCACACAGGACGCCGACCCTCTGGACTCTGTGGAGCAGGTATGAAATGTCTGCTGTTACCATGGCAACAAAAAACATCAACAGTCGTGTAAATATACATTGTGTCCTCCTCAGCTCTGCTGGTCGCAGCTCGGATGCATAAATTTCGTCGTACAGTGAAGGACGTGATCAGTGTGGTTAAGGTCTGCCAGACCACTCTGAGGAAGAGGTGAGAGCTGAGATAGATTTTAGTAGATCCCAGTAGATTACAATCAGTGGTTTACAGTAGATCACAGCAGACTCACAATAAACAAGTAGATTACAGTAAATTACTGTAGATTACATTAGTCCCCATCTGAATACAGTGAGTAGATTATCACAGCATAGCACAGTAGACTAGAGTACATTAAATCAGATTACTCTAAATGTTAACAGTAGATTAGATTAGCATTAGATCTCAGTAGATCACATTTGATCATAGTAATCCTATGTAGATCACAGTACAATATAGTACATATGAATAGCTCTAAATTGATCACTTTACATGTCAGTATATCACAGTAGCTCACAGCGTCCTCTCACCCTCCCTGCAGATTAATAGAGTTTGAGGACACGCCCACCAGTCAGCTGACCATCGACGAGTTCATGAGAGTAGATCTGGAGCAGGAATGTGATCCACCCTCTTTCATCGCTGCACAACATAAAGCCAAGATGCAACAGGTAGATCCCTCTGTTTCTAATTGGCTGCTGAGAGATAACAACAGATAACCAATGATGGATGGATGGACACTTACTTACATAGCGCTCTTCAACCGTTGAAACGGTTCCCAAAGCGCTGTAACAGCATCTTTGCTCTCTTCTGCAGCTGGAACAGGAGCTGGCCAGGAAGCTGGATGACGTTGAAGGTCAGTTCCTAACTCTGCCCAAGGATTCACTTAGAACACTTTAAAGGACACTAAAGGATCATTTAGGACACTTTAAAGGATACTAGATTAATCTTTAAAGACACTATAAAGGATATTTAACAAATTGTTTAGGACACTATGAAGGATACTAAAGGAATTATTTAGATAATTATAAAGTCACCTCCTTCATCTTGTCCCGTTAGGAGAGATCAGCTGTTACAAAGACGAGATTGAGATCGAGCTGGAAAAGACCCGACCCAAACTGAGAGGAATCTATGCCGCCTACGCCAAAGAAATCGGTCTGTACTGAACCTGAGTCAGGTAAGTTTATCTGAACATATCTGAACCACAGAAACCTTTAACAAATCTTTAATTCTTGGTTCTCAGATCCTGATGACGCAGAGGCCTCGACCTCTGAACCCGAGGACCCGGAGGTCGAAGAAGATGAGCTCCAAGTCGCCACTCAACACCTGACTCAGGGCTTCCTGTGTCAGGTGATCCAGGAGCAGGAGGGGCGTGGCAAGAAGACAATTGAAAGTGAGCAGGAGGCGGCGCCAGATAATGAGGGGGCGGGGACTCAGAGGCAGGCCGCCCCTCTAGCCGTCATCCTGGGACACCTGTCGAGCGCCACCAGTCTGGGCCTCCAACAGACCTTGGACGTGTCAGAGACAGGCGAGAAACCAGACGGTAAGAACAGCACTTCAGTTATATCATTACATCACCGTGGACATCAGCTTCAGAACGGTTTGTTCTGATGGTCTGCTGTTGTTTTTGGTGTTTTTACAGACGAGCAGTCGGAGAGTGGAGAGCTGGACCTGGACGGTATTGATGATCAGGAGATCGAAAAGGTCAGTTCATTCATCAATCACTACTGTATTAATCCATTCTGCCCCACAAAGGCAAAACATAGTAGCTTCATATTTGGTCAAAACAGATTTAAGACGTTTCTGTGAAAAAAGTGTTTGAAATGTGCAGTACAAAACAGGTCAAATCAAACTGCATTAAAGTTACTGTCTTGTTCTGCACTCGTACTCTGCCTTAGGGAAACGGGCAAATGGAAAGCTAAAGTCTGTAAAAGCTAGCTGGAGGGGTAGCCTTAGCTTTACAGCTTAGACTATTGTTGGTGGACTACCAGAGGAACAGGAGACCCCTGCCCCAGTCAACATCCAGGGAGAGGAAGTGGAGAGGGTGGACTCATACAGTTACCTTGGGGTCCAAATCAATAAAACACTGGACTCATAACACTGACCCCTCTTCAGCAGGGGACAGAGCAGACTGTTTCTGAGGAGACTCAGATCCTTTAGTGGTGGCTGCAGACCTCCTGCCAGTCTGTAGTAGCCCGTGTTTCTTTCCTTTGGTGTGCTGGTGTGGTGACGTCAGGGTTGGACCTGGTGGTGGAGAGGAAACCAATCTGTAAAGTGCTTTGGGAACCTTTAAGGTTAAAAAGAGCTTTTTAAGTTAAATCCATTTACCCTCTTTAGCTGTGGCAGCTGTGCTATGACATCACTCCGACATCAATCGGACCAGCCAGCTTTGGTTAAGTTCTCTTTGTGACTCATCTGTAGAAATGATCAAATAAAGGTTGTTTTTACTGGTAAAGGTTGTGTGTAGAGGAAGTGAGTCTGACTGTCCTCTGTGTGCTGCAGTACATCCTGAATGATAAGGAGGTTCAGGTGAAGACGGACCTGTGGATGAAACAGAACGCTGAATACCTGAAAGAACAGAAAGGTCAGGAAGACTCTTCTTCATCATCATCTTCACCATCAATCAACCTTCACTTTGAGTGTTTTCATTTTTAAAACTGTAAACACAGAACTTTAATAGGATTCAGAGTCAAGATGTCCACGTGGCTGAATATGATGATTCTGTTTGTTATTAATTAAATCCATTCATCATTATCATAAAACATGTACTGATTTACAGTCACAGCCTTCAGGTCAATGTTAGTGATTTGTTATTGACTGTAAGGAATCTTGGAGATATCTTTGATCAGGATATGTCCTTAACTCACATATAAAACAGGCTGGATTACTGTAACTCCCTATTATCAGGCAGCTCCAGTAAGTCACTTAAGACTCTCCAGCTGATTCAAAATGCTGCGGCACGTTTACTGACAAGAACCAGGAAAAGAGATCATATCACTCCAGTATTAGCATCTCTACACTGGTTACCTGTAAAATCCAGAATTTAATTTAAAATCATTCTTCTCACCTATAAAGCCCTTAATGGTCAGGAACCATCATCTATTAAAGAGCTCATAGTGCCCTATTACCCCACTAGAGCACTGAGCTCCCAGAATGCAGAGCTCCTTGTGGCTCCTAGAGTTTCTAAAAGTAGAATGGGAGCCAGAGCCTTCAGCTACCAAGCACTGTCTCCTAGTGCTGCTCATGGTGGAATTGTTGGGACTATACATATAGAGTTGGTCTAGACTTGCTCTATATTAACAAGTGCTATGAGATAACTCTGTTATGATATAGTGCTATATAAATAAAATTGAATTGAATTGAATTAAATCTGTCCCTACGGACATTTGGTTTGTTTGAGCTGATGTTCAATGTGAGGGAATTGTGTTATGTTAAAACAAGTCCCAGATGCCATTCCCAGAGGTCTACGAGGATGGGGCTCCAAGAAGGACAATATGGAGATCACCTGGGAGGTAAGTCAGGGCCTGTTATGTCATTCCAAATAATGGCAATAACACAAAGAGTATATGCAGACTTTATCATGATCATGGATGGAACTGTGACAGTAAAATCCAGTAAAATAGTAGTAGTAGATTTTTGCAAGGTGCTTTCCAGAGGAAAAGTACTATTATTTGAATTTCTGCCAAAAGGTTTGGCCTTGGTTAATTAATCTTCTCATGTGTTTTCATGTCTTACATGTACATGTTAAAATTTCAACAAGCAAAACAAAACATTCATGAAAACAAACAAAACCAAAATCATACTTTCAGTGTTTGTTCACATTGAGCTTTTATTTTCAGCCTCTGCTTGATCTGGAGAGAAATGGCCCAAACCTGCACTACAACGTGTGGTGGAGACAGAAGGATTTGGGAGAGGAGTGGAGTAACGTGACCACGGTGGGGTCCAAACATGTTGTCCACAATACAGAAACCTACGTGCCTTATGAGATCAAAATCCAGGCCAGGAATGAGTTTGGACCAGGACCTGAGTCTAACATGGTCATTGGATACTCTGGAGAGGACAGTGAGTAGATACACACTAGATATCAGTTTGTGAAAGACAACATTGATACTGATTTTTGGACTAAAGCTGGTGGATATTTTATAAACTCACATTCTCACAATTTCATCAGAAGCCGGGTTTCCATAAAATATTTTTACGTGCATTTTGAAGAATATAAACTATGGAAACAGCAAAATAAAAAAAACACCTCAATTGTACAAAATAGTCTTTACGCTCATGTGGGGTGGTTTTTGCCTTTGTCGAAAAAGAGTAGTGACGTGTCATTCATGAGCATATCGTTCATTGAACTACTCTTTTGATATGAGAGTAATTCATTAATTTTTGGTAATAATATAATTAACAATAATAATCATGAGTTTAGTTTTTCTCACGTGACAGCTACACAGGCTCAGCACTGGACAGAAATGAGTAGTTCTTCAAATCGTTCATTAATTTTACACGTGACAGCTACACAGCCCCCCAATGAAAGAATGAATGACTCAAAACAAGAGTAGTTCATTTTCACTAAGTCACTAAATGAACCGGTTATCTCATCACTAAAACAGAGTTGATGCGTTAAATCGGATATGGAAATGCCTTTGCCGAATAACTTTTGATGTAGCGAACATTTAACCCACACGACTGCTCGGCTGTTTCCGCCGAACCGTTAAGCATTAGTGATGGCATAACCGGTTCAGATGTGACTTAGTTCTTCAGTTTCCTTTCAGTAAAAGGAACTACTCTTTTTTTCAGTCATTCGTTCATTTTTGTCAGGGTATATTATCAAGTGCTATGAGATAACTCTGTTATGATATAGGGCTATATAAATTAAATTAAATTAAACTGAATTGAAATGAATGTGCGTGTGAACTACTACTCATTTCTGTCCCATCCTGAGCCTGTGTAGCTGTCACATGTTAAATGAACGAAAGACACAGACTCTGGGTCCTAGAGGCCAGTGGTGTACTACTCATTCCTGTTCAATCCTGAGCCTGGGTAGCTGTCACTTGAGTCACTCGTTCCTACTAGATCATATAAAAAGAGTAGTTCAATTAACTGTTAAGCTCGACACATCACTATTACGGATTAATTTGTCTTCGTCTCTGGACAGCAATGCTAGCTGACATAAAGGAAAAATGTTAAACATTTTCCATGTTCCTGAGGACCTCTCTCAATTGTTCAGCTGTAGATGAGTAATATGGCTTATACCGCAAACTTCTGACTAAACTACGCTTTGCAACGAGCCTAATTTATTCGCTCCAAACTAGTAGATGGAAAGGTGACGCCTGACAAATGAATAGAAACACAGAATTTCACTGTGCTTTTAAGTCATTATTGTAATTAGTGCAAAACAACAAGAACACCACTGAGGAAATATGTTCTTATTTCTCCATAAACATTACCGAACCTTTCCGAGTATTTACACATGCCGTGTCCCTTTTTGTGTGTTCAGAGCCCACAGATGCTCCCACTGACCTGCGGGTGTCAAAGGTTGACAGCACCAAGACAAGTATCCACTGGAAGCCTGTGGACCTGGACTCTGTGCAAGGAGAGTTCAAGGAGTACAGAGTGAGACTGGCTGAATTTATATAGTGCAGAATTGGCCTAAAAATAGACTCTCATTCTCAGTTTCTGACCATTTGTCTTGTTTAATCTCCTCAACCTCCTCTGCACTTCTTACCCATTAAACCTCTTCCTTCCCCTTCTACCTTCCAGCTGTACTACTGGCGTGAGTCCAGTCTGGTTCCGGATCTGGTGGTCAGTAAGGAGAAGAAGATCAAGGGATTCTACAGCACCATGGCCGAGCCGTCTGGCATTCTCAGTGACCTGGTGCCCTACTCTAAATACAAGATGTTCATGGTTGTGGCAAACAACCGCTTTGAGAGTCCATCCAGCAACACAGTGGAATTCACCACCAAGGAGGGAGGTGAGGACGCAGCCCTCACAACTAAAATATAACATCCAAGAGAGACTGACACCTCATGTAGTTGTACAAAAGTATTCTGAGCTAAAGGTATCATATTCATCAGTGTTGGGTGGGATTCTTACGAACACACTTTTTATTATGCAGAACCAAACACTGTATCAAAAAGTACCCATGACAGAACATAGGTGTTTAAAGGGACACTTTGAGTCCAGTATGTGAGAACCACAATATCCAGATATAAGGCAAAAGGGTGAAACTCTGGGTGGAGTGGAATGGGATGAACAATTGGTCAACACTCAACATGGCAGTGTAACAGGCTGAATCCCTGCCTGAGGTTGAATAGTCTTAAACACTTTTTCTTGACCTTAATGGAAAACGTCATGAGGTCAAGGAAAGATGTGAAGGAGAAATCATGAAGATTGAGGAAAAGACAATCCCGGTGCCCCTGTCATTTTCCTAAATCCCAGACCCCTCTCTTTATTTATTTGTGTGTGTGTGTTTTTGCAGTGCCGGATGCTCCGAGGTTCTTCAGGATTAACCGGAAAAGTTTTGACACCATCCACCTGGAATGGGACAAACCTCTGGAGCCCAATGGCATTCTAATTGGATACCAGCTCAAATACCAAACAGGTGAGCTGCTCTGATTTGTCAAACACCAAGTTTTCACACGTACAGTATATAGGTATATACATATACCTTCAAACCATCAGACAGTAAGCATTCTTTAACTTGGTGCTGATTTGCTAATCATTTTGATATGTATAAGTGTTCATGACCCTTAGGATTCAGTTATTTGCGTTGATCTATAGTTTGTATTTGAGTCAATTGTATTTAGACCACAGAACTTTACAGAGATACAATAGGAGAGCAACATGAATTAACACACAATCAGACAGGCTTGAACCAAACCTGTTTTACCACTTATTTGGAAGTGACAGTGAAGGTGAATGCACTTAAAATGTCCATTCTAATCAGACACTGTGTTGTAGGCTACTACGCAAATGTACACGACTGCAATATGTAAAGTAGGTCAAAGGGGAACCAGGAAGTAGCTCTAAAGGATCTAATTGACTTTAGTGAAAATCTGGGTAATAACTGGACATTTAGTCAAATGTTGTTGGTCAAAAGGAAAAACTGTGAGGAGGAAGCTCATAGATAACTGGCTAGCACTCTGCTCCAGTACCAGATTGTCCCATGAGATGATGTGGGAATAGTTCTGATATCAAGCCCACCCATCTGTCCTTTTCTGCCTTTCTTCTGTGAATGTGTGTGTGTGTGTGTGTTTAGTCAACGGCTCAAGGGTGGGTCGTCCCCATTTGGAGACTTTACTTCCTAATATAACAGAGTTCATCCTCCGCCTACCGGACCGATCTACCCGCTACAAGTTCTACTTGTCAGCGCTCACGCAGGAGGGAGCAGGGGAGGTCTATGCTGAGGAGTCCCCACACTTCGCCAATGAAGGTGAGTGTTTCTGCATTCGGCCATTTGTTTGCCAAAACTAATCTCACAATTCAGTGCCTCCAAAAAAAGTCCTGTTGAGGCTCACCTGTCTTGTTGAAAATACATCAGACACACTCATTTCCTCCATGGAAACCAAGGTTTTCAATGCAACCAGTTCACCAGAGTTCAAATATTAATAGTTAATAACAAAAAAGAATCAAAGTGTAGCTTTTGTCTCTTTTTTAGTCCAATGAAGACCAAAACCATCAATCAATTAATGCTACTAACAAGTATTGTGTGTGTGTATTTGTGGTACGTGACCTCCAACTAAGTGGCAGGAGGAACCCTTGAACCCTTAAACCCTTTAGTATTTTCATCAGTTTGGTCAACTTCGTGTCTTCCCCAAACAGGAACAATTAGCAGCAGGCATATATCGTGCATAAATAAGTTGAATTTTATTACGAAATACTATACATATATATATATATATATTATACAATATATGCACAATTAAAATACCAGAGGCACAGGGTATATAAGCAAGACAATTGACTGGATGGTGTAAAACAGAATTAACTCTCCTCAAGGTAGGAAGGTTGTTTCTGCTCGTGCAAGTGTGTCACAGTGCAGTCCCACCATGGAGAGGAAGCAGTGTGTTGGCATGGATAGATTGTACAGAGTCAAGATGATGAGAGACAGAAGAGAGGAATGCAACCTGCATTCAATTAAATCACCATCTAAGAATGAAACGTAATGTAGTCCCAAAGTACTGAGCGACAATAAGAATAATAACACCCTCTTTTCCTTTAACACATTGCACGACACTAATCAACTTGAAACTTGCCTGAAATTATTCAATGAAATTTTATTATTTACAGTGTGTCCACCAGTGTGTTTTCCCAAAAGGGCACATGACACTGAACCTTTACTCTGTTGAATTGTGTCTTTTACTAAGTAACTACACCATTTCCAGCCTTTTTTGTCTCTGGATGGGAACTAGGTTTGATAGTCTGTCTACATTGTGCGAGTCTGGTTTTGTGAATCACTGGAACCTGTGTGCCTGAGAGACAGAAATAGGAAGTGAGACAGGTTGTAGCCCTTTGGCAAACACAGGCCTCTTTGTTAGGGTATCAGATGGAGAACGAACCGGCCTTTCTCTGATGGACAGTGCACCAACATTGTGACACACACACACACACACACACACACACACACACACACACACAGCAGATGTTATCAGCTTTTGCAGACATTCAATGTACAGCAATGTACTAATACTTTACTTATTGTCATAAATAAAAGTACGCCTGGTTATTTTTAAGGATTGGTTCGCCCGAATTTAGAAAACTAGTGGTATCTTTCCATACAAATTTTTAGTTTTACGTCCAGGTTTTAAAGATATCTTTGTCTTAGATTTCTGTTTCCACCCCATTACAATGGAGGTGAATGGTATTTAGTTTGTGCTGCTCACACAGCCAACATTTTATGTGAAAAACTCAACAAAATCTCTTTCCACAGATACTTTCCTCTTCTTCTGTAGAAAGTAGAGCTCCGATGAAAGTTTGACAGAGGCAGATATCTCAAAGCCAGAATGGATTGCATGGTTAGAAACCTTTAGTGTGAAGTGAGATTATCTGTTGAACTGACTTTCCAGCCACTGTCCTTTTTGTTGTCCCTCTCTTTCTGACGCCTCTCCCCTCTCTCCTGTCTCCCCTTCTCTTTTCGTTGGCAGAAAACTTTACTGATGCTACAGGTCTAGGTAATGGGGAATGAGAAGCCCAGCCTGTCTGCCTGTCACCTTTCCCCACCTCCATCCTTCATGTTGTCTCTTTATCCGTACCATCTTAACATCAAGCAGCAGTGCAGTCCACGTACACTGTATTGTCTGCTAAAATGCAGTTCTACCACCCCCTGCAGCTCACACTGATAGGCCACAGAGGCAGCTGCTAGAACTAATTTTAATCCCATTGGATTTACACCACTGTGAGCTAGAGGGAGGGCTTCCAGCTCTCATTATTTAAGAAAACATAGCTTTGCCTCATTTACAGAACCAGTAAATTATAGTTACATGAACCTTAGGACATACAGTATGTTTACATATATAAGACCTCCAAGACACCACAGGAAGCTATTCCATGACTGGATATTCAACATACACATGCAAGTTAGCCTAGGCTGTGAAAGTGGCTGTTTCTGTCTTTTAACATTGACAGACAGACTTTATTGATCCCGTGAGGGAAATTGTTCTGTTGGATCTGCTGACATGCAAGCTCGGCAGTTATGCTTTATATTATTATATTATGTAAAGAGGTGAAATTATAACAGCTGCTTAGGTGGGACATCAACAGAGGAAACCACATTCGCTGATGAAAACCGTGTGATACGGCTGAAAGCTGAGAGCAATCCTGGATCTTGAGTGGGTTTGTCAAACTATTTCCATGTCAAGAATGAACTGTAGTGCTTGTAAAAGTCTTTAGTTTACTTCAGCAGTGTGGCGAGCAAATAGGGTGATAGCTAAATATGCAGTACTTAAAGGGTTAACGTAAAAAATATTACTGATTTAAAGAAGATCAATCACATAAAACAGCAACTAATAGTTGTTTTTGTAATTGATTTATGTATTGTTTCCAAATTAGATTAGCTTAAACTCATTAGAATGGCCATTACAAGGTATCCAGACCATAAGGGATGCTTTTCTTACTACGTCCAAGCAAATCATCATTTATAATATATAAAACAGACAGAAGGTCTGAAGTGAAAACAGACCAGTATGTGTTTTTGCTGCTGGACTGAACTGCTGTTTGTGTCTGCCTCTCCTCGTCTGTCTGCTGCTGTGTGCTGTCAGGGAATGAAGAAGCCCACTCAACATGCTGAGATCGTCACTGGCTTTGAATACAGTCATTTCCTTAGGGATTCACACATTTAGTGAACGGAGTATACAGCCCCAGTTATTTGAAAATTTAACACATCAGATACATCACACATTTCAAATCTTCGGTATCGTATTCTATTAGACGGTCATCATAATAGCTTCTGTGTAATCCTCCATCGAGCCATTTGTATTTAAGCTGACCTTTAAACTGATTTCGGAACCAATCCCTGATGGCACACCTTTACAATGCAATCTCACAGCATCACTGCCTCTTCCTGTCTGCCACAAGACACAAGTTAGCCTTGTGTAGCAACGTATGTGTTGCGGTCATTGTCACTGGTCACAATGCTATGATGACATAGCATTGGGAGTGTGTGTGTGTGTGTGCGATAGGAGGACATGCACGACCTTGCATCAGAATGTCAAGGTGGGGCAAACATTTTGATGAAAGATGCGAGTGCAAGAGAGAGAGCGTGCCGGGGATGACAAATAAAAAAAACTCCATCAGCAGTCGGCTTGCACACTCACTCACTGGCTTGATCGTCTTGCTTCTGAGGTTTTTCAAAAAGGCATGTCACTCTGTCATCTTTATCAATTGCTTCTGTTCATCTGGTCAGCTGTACATGCAGGTAAGGTGGCTTGAAGCTTTGGGCTGAACTGAGGCAGGCACCTCACTGGGCTGGTAATGGCTCCTGAACATGCTGATGTTTCCATCATCCCGTCCTACTTTCTTTTTCCCCTCACACGGTGGGTTCAAGATATGCTCGGCATCCTGCCTGGTGATACAAGCATGCTGGCTGGGGTTTAGGGTTGGTGTATGAGTGAAAATGTTTGGGTGCATCAGTAGTGGGACCCTTCACTGGCTGGAGATTACCTCAACTTCACGGTACAGTAAGATTGAACAACAAGTGGAAATCAGCGGAAAAGAATGTGCTGGCTCCCAACCTGAGGGGGGGCCTGACCTCCACAAGGGGGCACCACAGTGTCACAACAGTAAAAGTAGAAAAGTCTAAGGTTGGGTGTTTGCAGTTTTTCCAACACCAGTGGGTGTAATACCTGAGTTTTGCTACAGATACCACAATTTTGTTGATGCCTGCTTTGAGGAATATAAACATCTTTTTGTCTCAAAACTGGCTGATTTCACAAAAGAAGTAAAACTTCTTAAAAGCATCAGTATTTCCTGTTGTCTAAACACAAGCAGACGGGGTCTTAAATGTTGTTAAGACACTGTCAGACACAGTCTAATCAATCAATCAATCGATCAAATCAATCAAAATTCAAGAAAAAAAAGAGTAGAAAAATAAATAAATAAATGTCCGTTTTTATTTGACCATTTTTTGACATTTTACGGACACATTTTGGGCAGTACACAAAAAGGGGTCTGACCCACACGACTGCTGCAACAACTGCTCTGACATTTCCCTCCAAAATAAAGAAAGCTTTTAGCTGAATACCAGAGAGGAACAATACTTAGAGGGGCACTCCATACATTTAGTAGTAGGGGGACTTGTTAGAGACCGATTTAAAAAAAACAAAGAAAAAACAAGAATGGTCAAAAAGTACAGTACCTGCTCATTTGCATCCTGATCTTCAAAGAAGCACAGTGTTGACCGATCATGTTGCAATATCAGTATTTGTCCTCTTGGTGGCAGTGGCATCTAAAGTCTATGCTGGACAGTGATCAAGTGTGTGAAGATCCCAACAGAGATCGAGTGAGAAGCATTCAGATGAACGCAGTGATCGTTTATTGGCTCGTGATAACTTAGTCAGGCGCGTTGATGAGCGCGTTGATGAGTGCTGCTGCTTGTGGGCAACTCCTTGTGTGTTTTAGCTCAGGGAGCTAAAACTTTCAGAGGTTCCACAAGTAAACCTGGACTTTGAGATCTTTCTCCCCGTGTGTGTGTGTCTCTATCAGTTTGATGTTCCTGCTGCCTTGCCTTTAACTCTTTGCTCTTTCTCCCACCTCCTCCCTTGTAGTTGATCTTACCGACGCCTCCGTGGCTTCAGCTTTCACTCCTACTCCTCCTCCTCTCGCTCCTCTTCCTCCTACTACCATCGCTCCTACAACCATTAGTACCTCAACTTCTACCACTCCTACAACCACGACCTCTACTATTACTACTACCACCATCACTACAACTGAGGCGACCACTACCACCACACCTCCTGTGCTGGTCACCACCAAGCGTACTGATCAGAACGTGTTGGGTACATGCTGTTGTCCCATTGTAGCTTTTACTGTCTTTCTAGTGTTTGAGTTGACCATGAATGGCACTTCATGGATCTCAAAAGACGAGTGCCTTCTCCCACCTGACAAAACAGGAAACTACATCAGGGGCTGCATTCCGATAAGCTGTGCTGTACCTGCTGTTCCAAAAAGTGGGGGATTACTTCAGAATATTGGGATGTAGCCAGCAACTATCCTCCTGGTCAGGAAGTGAGAATCCAAACTTTTCTTTTTAAATAAATGGATGTTTATAATGTAAAGTTCTTGGAAGAAGTGCCCTTCAACACTTTGGAGTGATGAGGGTTGCCTGTTTCAATTCATGATTATTGTGATTTTGGCAGAGTTCACCCTTTTCTTTGGTTTTAGGTTAAATTAGCATTGCCGTCCATGCTAAACCAGAAGTAAGCACTGCAACTAATTGTTTCATGAATTGAAAAATCCTCTGGAATTTTCTTGTGGGTGAATTTTCCGTCCATGAACATATTGAATTTACTTCTGGTTTTGAGTGGACCATGGTCGGGATCATTCCCCAATCAAAACGATTTATCACATAGCAAGAGTCCCTTAGTCCCACATGCACAGGTCTAAATGGAGCCCCATTTGTGGTTGTTGTAACTGTGCCCTCTCTACCCCTTGCCCCTGACCTTTAACCCTTTACCCCTGACCCTTTGTGTAGTGGCCCCTGGGCGGGAGATCTGGAATCTGACGGTGGAGCCTAACAGTAACTACGCTAACGTCAGCTGGAGACACAACTTCCCGGCCGGCAGCAGCGAGTTTGTGCTAGAGTTCACACTGGACAGTAAGAAACCAGACTGAGCCCAACTTGAGCTATCGAAACCTTAAGCTAGATCTGGACTTAATTATTAAAAATAAAACAACCAGAGTGGTGAGATATTAATGCTGTCACAAGATGATACTACAATACAAAGTGTAGGAGCAGACAAAGGGATCATTTCAGGGAACAGGCAAAACAGATTAAAAATTATGAAATGATTGGGAGGCTGTCTGAGAATCTAGTTGACTCTACAATTTTGGCTTGACCTCTAAGGTTTAAGACTTGACCAGCTCTCATTTTAAAGCCACACTATCAGTATTTTTTATATGACCTATGGGTCAAATGACATGATATTTATAATGTAGTTATTTTCATTATAGTGACCCACAGAGAGTCATCACCAACTCTGTAGCTCCCACTACCTGTGGAGAATTTTAGCATCTGTTAGCTCACTGTTTCGGTATTCAGGCCCTCAAATTTACTGTTTGGTTCAGTCTCACTGCTTCATCATCATTAAGTGTTGTTTCCAGGGCGTGTCAATAGGCAATTATTTGGCAAATGCCACAATTTGCCAAATGTGTGTTAGTTTTAGCTTGTTGTGGGGTTCTGCCTTTTGGTGCCAAAAAAAGAGCCAACCTGATTAATGTAGCGTTAAAAGAGCTGGAATTGTATATTTCCACATTTAGCAGCTTTGACAAAATTTGACAGAGACTACATTTGTTGGATGTTTTTCCCAGGAACCTTAGCTTACCTAAGGTGTTAAGTGTCAGGGATTAGAGAAATGACTGGGTGTGATAAACACCTCGACCTATAACAGTACTCTAGCCCTCTCTCTTAAATTGCGCTGTTCGGTTCATCTTTATTTACAAAAATCCCCATTAGATGGAAACTATTGCCATATTTCTTTCATACAGACTTCTATTACACCTAAATGGCAGGTTTTTGTTAGCCCAAAATTCCTTGCTCAAGGGTTTTGCTGAAATTTGTCCTTGTCTTACTGATTCCCCAAACAACCTTAATGGAGAGCTCTTCTAGGCAAACATTTGCTAACGAGACAAACAAGTATGAAAAAAACTATCTAATGTTTGAATGAAGCAAGGATAGAGCATAGGAGCATAGAAAAGGGAAAACGGCAGGAAGGGGGGAAGGGAAAGGAAGCACGAGGACATGATACTTTTTTTTATCTTCTTTAGGTGTAAAGTCTTATATATATATATATATATATATATATATATGTGTGTCTTTCAGGTGCTCTTTTGTTTTTTTTATCATCCTGTTATTTAAGGATGTGATACGTGACGTCTCAATTTGAACTTTGTTTAAAAAGCAGAAGGTGTGTTTGTCCTTCTCTCTGTCACTGTTTCTATCTCTCTGTGGTCTTCATATGTTGGAAAATGTTGATCATCATGATGTCACTACTAACCTCCCGTCAGTGCGCCATCACAATGGTTTCTTTCAACACGCTGCCTGGCTTCAACATGGCTCTTGTTGGACCAGCCCTGTGAATGGGCTGTTTGGCTTGCTTTCTATGAATTGCTGTTTGAATGTGTCACTTTTTTGGCCGTCCACGCTTCCATAATCGCTTGGGTTTTTTTGGGGGGGGATAGCGTGTATAGAACTCTTGAAGCATGGTTTTATAAAACACATCATCCCTCTTTTTCTGGAGTCCCAGAGCTGGTTGGGATGGGATAGTCTAGTGCTTATAGGCTCTCTCTGTTATTGCTTAGGAGGGGGGATGTACTTTTGTACTTGGGCAGTGGCTTTAATTCTTAATGATGTCTGAATGTGAACAGAAAGAGAGAAGGAGGGAGGAAAGGAGGACGATGAGAGTGATCTAATAGTCTCCACCCCTCCCCTCTTCTCCAAGGTCAAATCTGAAAGCTTTGACTCTACGGAAGAGTGGCAGGGAGCCCCTGACACTCCTCCACCTCCCATCACCATCCCTTCATCCTCCCCCTGTCTTCTTGACTATGACTCGGGAGTCTCTGCATGTCTGTCTGAGGAGGGTTTAGGTAAAGGATGACGCTTTGGTGAAATAGGAGAATTAAATTGGACCTGGAAAAGGAAATGAGAAATCTTGCAAAAGAAAATATAATGGGAACCATTTTCACGGTGTGGGCTTAAGAACTAGTTGTACATGAATACATAGCTACATATTTATGTCCCAGTGTATTCTCACACACAAATCTCTTGTGAAATGAGTTGATGTCTTAAAATAACTAGCTTTATGCTAGCTATAGAGGATAAGCTGCTAAAATGTAAGTTTTTCTTTTCACATGACAAAAACATAAAAATGGCATGATGGAGGAGCATAATGTTTGTATTGTTTGTGCCCACAAAGATACAGTATGGTCATAATATAATCCAGGAAATGTTGCAAATACATTTATTTACCTCATCTACAGAGAGAGGCTTGCTGTTATTTGGGCTAAATATTGCAGGCAGGCCTTTATATCTAATTCCTACTGTTTTATAAATTGATTCACACATTTTCTTAGAAGCCTCCCCGTTTGTGGTTAATGCAAACTGAACACTTCCTCCATGTTTATCTGTTTTCTTGGTAAATTCAGGATAAGGTAAATTTCCACAGGTAATCCACAGTTAGTGGATTTTTTTTTTTACCATAAATAAAAAATTCAACATTTGCTACACGTAAAGCTCACATTACAATCCTTCCAGCAGCTCAAAGGGCACAATCCCTGCTGTTCATAAGTATAGGTGAGAGGACTTAATTAGTGAATGAACACAGTTATTTATGAATTTACCCTGTTCTCCTTGTACATACATTTAGAGAAATTAATTTGCTCACCAGAAAATGATGAGGCAGTAGATTACTTGAAACATAAAGTATTGTGATGGATCATACGGAGGTCAAATGAGTTATCTCCCAGTTTATACCAACATATTTCGGTGATGGAAAGTTTTAACTCTTTAGCTAAATGTTTGCATTTAAAATGTTGCAAAGGAAAGCTGTTAAAAAGGTTCAGCTATAGGTTCACAGCTACAACTAACGCTGCAGATTGTAAGTCACTGCAAAAACAAGTGTTGTCTAGCAATAGCATGATCGGCAGCAGTAATATTTCAACATATGGGATGGATCAAGTAAAGGTCTGTGGTCTGAAAAATATGTCATTTCAGCAGTTACTTTAACCTGAAAACATAAAGATCATCATATTGTCCTCAGCCGTGGCGGTGTATGTAAAAAAGACTGGCATGTCTTTCTGCCATGTTTCTGTGTTGGACGTTGTGTTTGGCTGGTTTAAAGGACGGGTATTAATAGCATGGCTTTGGAATGAGTTCTGTTGAATAACATCAACCCTGTCGAACAGCTGATAGCATGGTGCATGATGTCACGGCCTCATGCGGCCTTTCCCTCTCACTGCAACCTCAGAGTCATGCTCATAGCTCGGCCATGTCATGACAGGCGTCTTTCTGCCAGAAAGATGCAGGTTGCTGTTTTTCTTTGTCGTTGCTTCTGTATTGACCTCATGGCGGGCCGGTGAATAATTGAGACAAACAATGCTTTGCCAACTAAAGCCCTGATGTTGCCCGAGAACAAAGAAAGTTCAGCATTGGTCAATTTCAATTCTACCTTATGGAAACATGATGCACTGTGGCCAATTCATGGGGCAGTTTAGCTGTGCAAGACTTTGATGTCCACGGTATGGTGGCTTTGCCTAAAAGAACACCTACTTCCTGTGACACTCTTCTCCTTCACTCCCCATTTTCTAGTCGAGTTTCTTCTGGAGAATTATGCCCTTGAGAGAAAATGTAGCCTCAGAGCCGTAAAAGAAGAAACTGAGTCAGAACGTGTCCGCTAAAAAGAAACTTCAAAGAGTTGCACCTCATACATTAGGTCATTGCTACGAGTGTAAAGAGGTGAATGAATCTTTATGATGGGGACGGGCACTGCATTGTTATCAGTCTCAATTCACTTCAGTAACCCTGCTAACACTCAGAGAAAATAGTCTCCCTGCAAAGCATTGTGATGCCATGACCTCTGCTAGGAAGCACAGCCGTTACTCGTGGAACGAAGGCCACACCCCCTGGAGTGTGATTGGCCCCTTTCTTGTGTCTCCAAGGCGACAAGGCGGTGAAAGTTGTACCGGTGAAACAACAGCCCCCCATTACAGTGGCGGATCTGATCGCAGGCGCCAAGTACCATCTGAGGGTTTACTCCCATGAGCTCAACAGCGTCAGCAGCAAATCTGTCACCTTTAAGACCAAAGCAGGTGAGACCCCACCTGGGCAAGTGGAACCACGGGCTCCAGCCAGGTGGGCTACTCAGGGTGCAAGTCTGACAGTAGTAGTATCTACAGTAACTCAGTCAAAGTTGGGTGAGTTATTATGGTTTGTTCTTAAACACCATGCATGTTCTTCCAAACTGTACTGTACTGTCAGAGTAAGACATCTCACCCCTCTATATTTGGATGCCATCAAACTTCCACTTATGAGTGGAAATAACAGTTGCATTGTTGTGAGATGGTGCTTTGTGAGTACTCACACTCCCTGTGATATTCTACACAACTCACATGTTCTCTACTAACCAGTAACTACCCACTGATTGTTGACAAGAAAATGTACATCTAGGTTAATATTTCATTAGTTTGCATGGTCATAATAAGTATAACAAGATGTATATATTACACATACTGTAGTGCAGTTTGGGATGTTTATGATGTTGAGTCATACAGTACGCTCTGCATTCTGAAACCTTACTCAAATATATTTAAATGATCATGATTCAATAGGTTTTAGTGTAAAAATGATCTAAACACAAGGGTAAAAAATATGTTTCATGTCATTGCACTCCTGTCTTGCCAACTTGGCCAGTGTGAAGTATAACTTGACCTGCTAAACTCAGTTTTACAGAAGGTGTAACGTTAGACTAAAGCAAAGCTTGCTGTACTCACTAGCTCTAATGATAAATGTCTGTGCTGTAGGCACTTTGCAGATATGTCAGGTCATTATGTCTGGTCCTATCTCAGTTAACCTGAACAAATTGCTGTTTATTTTTTGCTTTTCTACCTTGTTGAATAAGGTTCCAAGCACACACTAGCTACTGCTAGCTCCCCACCGCCTAATGTTAGATGTGATGCATTAACAAGCAGCAACAAATGCTAATAATCTGACCAGACATGGCTAGTTTGTGGACGTTCAACAATGGCAAAACTATTGAGTGAGAACAAAACAAATTATAGCATTCATCAATCTGTAAGTGAATTGACGCATTGTGATACATTTGTAAATACAGAACAGCGGTTAGACAGTGAGTGAGGACAGACTGCTGAGTGTAATCGATGTTTGGAGCATCTGGAGAATTCCACGCGAGCAGTAACATTACTGGATTCGACCTGGAACTTAAGGCTCTAAGTAACTGAGTGAGCTCCATTAGCTTATTGGTTTAAGACACTTGATATGACTCTTAACAGCAAGATTAATTTTTTCTGTTGAAGCCAAAATATTCTCCACATCTTAAAATCTGATAAAAACTTTGAGATTAGTTGATTTAAGGTAAGAACATTGTTGCACTCTGAATGCTCAATTGTTTACTCTTACATAAACTCCCAAAAGAGAAAATCAATCAGATGAATCAGTAACTGCACAATTAGGCTCTTAAATTTTACAATGTTAACTCCGCAAAGGTAGGACGATTGTTATATTGTAGGCTTAAATACAAGTAAATATTAATAGGTATTATTGTCCGATAGGTATAGATCTCCAAAATGGCCACCGCTGCATGGGCTATTAACCCTGTTTCGGCTAGCTGGCTATCAAAACAATGGGAGTTTCCCATCTGATTCCTGTCACACTGGAACAACAATGTTCCACTTTTTTTTTAATCAAAAAGTTAACTTTGTTTGATCGAGCATATGAGACCTACATTTTTAAATGAATATTAGAAATGTTACTGTCATCATTTGTTCAAACTCAGTGCGAACATTATTATATTTCAGAGTTACAATTCTTGGCACCATCTTTCAGGAAGTGCTGAAACCTTTCTTGGTGCATTGGAATTAACAATTATCTACACGCCACAAACCTCCTTATCCCACGCTTTTCTGATTAAAATGCACACACTGCGTAATGGAACAGAAGACATCCTGTGCAACACCATCCTGGATATGAGCTTGGGGGAAAGTCATGAGATGTTGGTTCTGACTTGTTGACTTCTGCTGAGCGCTGTGGGGTGAGAACAGATTGTCTGACTCATCGTGGTCCAGAAAAACACTCACTGTGTTTCCGCTCTTCTCTCTCTTCTCCTGTCCCACTCTGTGTGTTCTGTGCATGTCTCCAGCCTACATAGACCAGGTAGACATAGCCACTCAAGGCTGGTTCATTGGCTTGATGTGTGCCATCGCCCTCATCATACTGATCCTCCTCATCGTCTGCTTCATCAAGAGGAGTCGCGGGGGTAAATACCCAGGTAAGGCCCGACACTGCAGCTCTGATTCTCATTAAAGGACCAATGGTAGCCCCACAAAGCCATCTGTCAAAGGCTGACACTGTAAATTTATGTTTTAAAGTTTTCTTTTAATAATAAACTCAATGTTTCTTAACACAGAAATCCCACGGGATAATCCTGGATAATTTAACAATATTAATGGGTTATGTTATAGCCACCGGATATCAATTTTAATTTTATTTCTGAGAATTGACTCTTTGGTTTGGTTGTGTCAAATGCTGAGTTCTAGCATTGCCAGAGCACTTTGCCACTGTTATCAGAAATGCAAAATTCCAAAGTGAATCCAATTTACTGAATACCAATATATTGTCCTAAGAGCAGGGTCTTGAGAGAGTATCACAAAATCTGAACATGAAACCAATAAATTGTGCTGTCAAACTGAAAGAGCATGCTCTTAATTAAAAGATACGAATAAAGCTCCAAAGTTTTGGTACAAAATTTTGTGACATCTAGGTTTTAGTCATTTATTGTGAAGATATGTCTCAAACAAAAGCTGTTACTGTTTTTTTGTTTGTTTTTTTGTTGCTTAAAGAAGTTGTTAATATTCATGAACTGTTCTGAAACTTTAATGTGCTGGATGTGTTAATTACTAGGACTATTTTAATGTCAGTAATTGCTCTTCTTTTAACTGTGGAAGTGAAGTAACCTAGCCTGACATCACCAGACCAACTTACAAATGTTAATGAGTCTGGGACCTTTCAGTTCATTTTCGATTTCCAATGGGTGTTATCAATGGGCGCAGGTTAAAATGCCTCTGGACACATTTGGATAGACCTACAACCAATCAGAGCAACGGAACGTGTGACGTAGTGCTGAGCAAATCCAGTTGGAAGTACTGCAAACACACCGTTTCGTATCTCATCTTTTGCCATTACATCTGCCAGAGCATATTTTATCTAATACTACAGTCAATCTATTTATCTATTTATCAATTACTAATATGCACATTTAAAAAAAGTGTACTTTCCTTGTGCAGACAAAAATGAAAACAGTCTTGCTTGTGATAACTGAATGGTTTGGAACAAACAGAAATTAGAGTCGTGCTAATGTTTTGCAGTTTCTGTAATGCCTAGGTGGTGGTTGCCTGGCTGGTTTCACAAAATGTCTCGGTAGGTGCTGAACTATGATGCTGTAAAAATTTAAGAACTAACATCCAGTTGACGAACTCAAAATCAAAGTCAAATGATTCAAACAGAAAGGAAAAGACTAATGCGAGGAGTTCACACATATGAACTGGAAGTGAAACATGTATCCAGTACTGACAGGAGCACTGACACCTTACAAACCCAACCCAATGTGATACAACTGCCACTAAAACAGACTTAAAAATGCACTGTGTCCCATATGCATACTATAGTATACATTAATTACTGGGGGGAGCAGCTCAGAAACAGTCAAAAAAAGTACAAAGAAAGTCCTAAATGAATGGAAACACATTTTATTCTATGTATTGGAGGTTTTCAAATTTTATATGTCTTTCAGAAAGCATCATGTCCTATCAGTGCAAAATGAGTACATTGTTTTCTTTCGCAAACTTCTAAAGCAGTGCACTGTCCACACTTTGCTTTATGGTGTCAGCGTATATATGATGTATATAGTATTACGGGATATGTATGGACTTGGGACACAGTGTTAGTTAACAGTTCAATAAATGAAGGCTGAAGACAAATATTATGCAACTAAATTACCAGATGAGGACTAATTTTATGTTAAAACTAACTCCACAAACACCTCAACATGTGGATGGTTTTGTGTATCAAATCTAACTATGACATCGGTGCTTTTGATCCTCTCTCTTCAGTCCGTGACAAAAAAGATCTCCCCATGGACCCAGTAGACCAGAAAGACCAGGAGGGATCCTTCGACTACCAGTAAGTATAATCAAACAGACGGCTCTCAGCCTGCACGATGGCTGACATGTCTGAATTACATCTGCGCCACGCTTTGTTTGAACACGTTCATTTGAAAGTTTTTAGAGGTTGAGGCAATTGTGGTAAATGGATTAGGTTGTATAACTGCTCAGTAGCGCTGGCATTTCTCACCTTATGTACTGTGTGAACTCTGTATTGGGGAGAGGCTTTGAGATATAGCTGCACAACGTGGGTGTCAAATAAAAACACAAATACATTTGAATCCGTTCAAATGGTAGTAATGCATGAGGTTTAATGAAAATGATAAAAGTTAAAAGATTACAAGATTTACTATGGGACTGAACTGGAAAGAATACCTTAAAACTTTATATCCTTAAAAACAACTAAATTGCGACTATTTATCGACACTGCAGGAAACTTAGAGCTCTCCTTGACAGATAAAACTTGTTTTGAATATTCAAATTGGGATGTGTCCATTTCCATTTCTAGTTATTGTAGCGGATATGAGATCTTTTGTACGGTGGCAGGGAGGCTTTGCTCGAAGCCCTCTGTTATTGGTGCCAGGTGCAGCATTGTCTCCAGCAAGTCATGCAAGCACAGAGGAGGGCTTTCATCTTTGGACTTCAGATTAGATGAGACAACACTTAAATCACGAAGGTGTCTCAGGGCACGGAGGTGCCAGCCTTGATCGATTAGACCTACAGGTGTGCTTACAATTGGCAATGAGTCGGGGTGAGCAGGGCTCCAATGCAGATACATTTAAAAGCACGTCATTTTCTCTCCAAGCCACCGTTTTCTACCGCAGACTGAAGCTTTTTAAAAAAGGCTCTAGAGATACATTAGAAAATGTTGTGCTGTCGTTGACATGACTAAACATGAATGTTTTAATGCAGCTGCCCAGGAATTATTGTTAGCCTGCAGTCAGCTTACCATTTTATGCCAGTGGAGTCGCCTGACAACAGAAACAACAAGATATGATAACACCTGTATTGTGTGATTGGATGAGACAGAGCAGGTATAGGGTATATAACAAAAGAACCACCTCTCTATCCAATGTTAGCCAACATCTTAACGAACGGTGTTCTGCTGTTGCCAACTCAAAGAAGAAAGAATCGGTTTCCTCTTCTTCTAATATTTCTGTGGAAGGCAAGCTTTTGAAAAATGATGTGGAAACGTAATAGTGTTTACATATTTATCTGTAGTAGTGTGGACAGCAGCTGAGGCATAATGCCGTCCTCCTATGCAATGTTCAAACTGCCACCCAAACACCATCTTTCTGGGCACCAGTTCTTAAAGTAGGCACATTCTTTCTTGTGCAGTGGACCTTTTTAAGAATAGTTGAACATATGCTGCCATATGTATACATATACTGTAGAATGTGTCTGTACTGTGTGTTTCGGTAAGTGATGTGTCTTTTGCTCCTTCCAGGTCCCACTGATCTCTGTGACTTCATTCTTCTTTATAAAGAAGGAGTCTGTCCTTTTCTGTATCTGTCCACTTTGACTAAATCTTGTCGAATTAAACCTGCTTTCTAAACCAACAATGTACATGTTCTAACTTAGCTGTGTGAGAGTGGCACTAAAACTTTAACATGTAATTGTAGACACTCTAAATCTTGTTGACCTTGGATCCCACTGATGAAAATACAACAGTATACATATATCTACATACCAAAACACATTACAGCAAGGATCCTGCCTTTTCTAGTATTGTACCTATATACATATACATATCTGTGTTACACATACGTAAAGCACTATGGAATGTACATACATACATACATACATACATACATTTGGTATCTTATCATCATGTAGCTCTGCTTTGGTGTGAAATGCTTTAAAAGGTGTGAAATTGCAGTCGTTGATTGACACTGCAGTGCATCTGATCAATGGAATTCAAAGGATGGCTCTATGTGAAAGTGCAAAAGAAATGTGATCAGCATTTATCATCACCTGAGTGGAGCTGTGCTGTTGTGTGCGATTAATCCATATCCAGTGTGAGAGACCCTGTTTAGTTTTTTAAATCAATAATGAGTCGAATATACCTATACCTAATACCTACAAAACACCTTTCCCACAGTCAAGGTCATTGCTTTACTCTTATTCTGACTCAGACTCTATCCCTGGTGTCCACTCAGCTTTGTGTCTGTGTGTGTTTGTGTGCATGCAAGGATTTACATGCATGTATCATGTGGCGCTTGTCCTCCTCCCTTCCTTCCTCCCTCTTTCTTCCTCTACACTTTCTCCCTCTCGCTGTCTCCCCTGTTTCCTCACGTCTCGTCCCTCTCTCTTCCCCCACGCTGAAATGGGTCATCTGTCCCTGACAGGAACGAAAACCAGAACAGGTACTTTGGTTTCGGCACGGCATCTCTCTTGACCTGTGCATGTCGAGGGGAGTAACTGTCTCCCCTGGGCTGGGGAGAGCGGGGATAAGGTGTAGCTTATCTGGGGAGACAAAAACAAGACAGTCTGCCTGATTAAACGCATTGCCGCCTCTTTGCTCGGTCAGCAAAGAGTGCACAGTTGTCATCCATGGTATCAGCAATATCAGTCCAGATGACCTGCATTATATTTTAAAGCACTATTCGAGCAACGCGATAGACATCATAGAAAGCAGCCGGCACCATAGTGATTAAATATGATAAGCCGAGAGATGGACAGGATGCAGTACTTGTACCTTGGTTCCTTCATGGGTGTCAAACTGTCAGTCCAGTCAAATACAGTAAAAGGACAGAGCCATGCATTTGTCTGTATGTATGTTTATTGCAACTGGTACCCAAAAAAGACATTTTATTCAAAGAAGTCTGTGGCTTCAGTAGCACAATTAAACACAAATGGTGGACAAATGTTTGCCACCAACCCATGAGAAGTCACACCTTGGTTTCAATCAGCAGATCGCTTAGCTCAGTAAGTAAGAAACCATGTAAGTTCAAAGCCAGGCTCAGGAGGCATTTAGCCTAGAAAGCATAAAGACTGGAGGCAGAGATAAACAGCTAGCTTGGCTCTGTCAAAAGAAATACAAAAACAGAAACAAAATCTAATATAAATGTGAAAACCATAATTTGAGATTTTAAGGGTAGTAACATATTGGATAATATCTCTATACATATACATATTTCTTGATAAACAAATTATCCATCTACCAGGTGCTAATTGAAATAATCAGCCAGCTTTAGATTTATTTGTAGCCCTTTCGTTTTGAATGGGGTCAGGCTGGCTATCCAGTCTTTGTGTTAAGCTAGGCTAATCTTCTCATCTCAATAGTATAAAGGACAGAAATGAGTGTATTTCTATTCCTTGAAAAGCCTGATTGCCAGGTGATTAGACAGTTTGAAGTAACTTAGTCAGTGTAAAATAACTTATTTTTGTGCTCTGATTCGCATCAAAGAAAACAAACAGCGGGTTCGATCATTGCCATAGCCGCTCTTTCAGCCATTGCAATAGAGCACTTCTTGGGTTTATTTTGCATGGGGTGAACTTTGTCAGGCCTGTGCAAACCTTCAGACAGGCTTTTAACCTTTCTGACTGAAAAACCGAGACATGCTCTATAATAATACCAAAACATCCTCCATCGCCCTCATGATAAATGTTCAGTTTTTAAATTGCATATTTGGTACATAGAAAATAACATAATTACACAGTAATTCACAGAAGGCCAAAGGGAAATCATATTCCAGACAAGATGCATTGTCTGCCAGAGCACAGTAGAGCAGCTGGTTTAGAACTAAATATAAAATGCGTGTTGTTAATCACAGCCTTGGTTCTTATCAGAATATATAAGATTCTATAAGGCTCTTTTCCACATGGAAAGACACACATTATCAGGCAGAACGACATTGATTAAAACACACAGACCATGGCCCCCTGCTGCACAGCTAAACATTTCTGATTGATTATTTTATTGTGTATCTTGAAGCTACTGAAAGCTAAATATTGGAGTAATAATTACACAGCTCCATTGATCTTAATGTAATATTGTGTACTGATGCCTGTGCATTTCTGTTAACTTGAGTTGCTTATGGATCAGTTAGTACACATAGACATTGTCGCGGACATCATCCCTTAAATAACAAGAGCAAAGAAGTATCTGTCCCCATAACCACATCAGGCTATTTACGGATCAGCTGTTCCAGCAGTACAAGAAGACGTAGTGATCCTAGAAAGCAGCCTGGGCGGTCTTGCACCTTTTCTTGTCCCAGCTAAGGCACAAACATGTTTTTCACCCTTCTAGAGGTTAATTGCATTGTTTTCCCTGCGCCGGCTGACATTTAAAAAGCATCCGCCACCAGGTGCACGGGGCGAGGGAAATCAATTGGGGTTGTAGTGAGGGCAGGACGATCTGTGTCTGGTACCGTTTGACACCCTTAAGGAACTGATTTAGGCAAGAAACAACTGGAGAGCATTTGGAGGACAAAGGACTCAACAAACACTTCAAAAGATCCAACCAAAAGACCTTGGAGCTGCACAGCTTGACAGTAGAAAATCATCAGGAATTTTACAGTCTCTCCTGTTTTCTCCATCTTGTTTTGCACTCTGTCTTCTTTCAGAGGATCTTTCGTCGTGAAAAAAACAGATTTTATAGTGTAGATGTTAATGGATAAGTCCAATTTATTACAACTTGGGTTTATTTTTGTAGTTGGCCATCAGCATTGTGAGAAACCAAGTTATTTACTGAGATCTGGGAATGTGGCAACATCACACGAAAGGAGTCAGACGGGTCAAGAAACACAAGAACTCCGACCATCATACAGGTTGTAAACAAACCTCCAGCACAGCGAAATTTATTTGGAAGTGAAAACAAAAGGTGAACAGTAAAGCTGTTACCCCAAAATGTCCATTGTGCACATCCATCACAGTTTACAGACCCAGTTCCTGCTTCATCTTGGACCTGCCATGCTTATTGTAGGTGTGTCCCTGTGTAATGACGGATTGGAAGTGACATTTGAGAAGAGCTCACTTTCAGCATTGCCTCCACAAAAAGTGCTTTAGGTAATCTGGATAAACTGTTGGCTTGTTTACAGCCCAGCCCTATTGCCAGACGAGAATGTTGATACTGCACGATTGGATGATGTGAATCATGAGGTGTGGAATTGTCCGACGAGTAGCAATTAGGACGCTATTTACTGTTACAATCTGTCTGATTGTCTGACTGCTCGTGTTTCTTGCCCTGTCACACTTTGTAGGGAAGTCCCCGTGTTGCCATATCTCAGAAATTGGTGACTTCAGCGTTATTATTACTAACAAAAAAAGTGGACAAAACAAGACCCAAGTTGTAACAAGCTGGAATTACACATGCTATGCTGCCCTTCTCTCATATGGACAATAACATAAAATAACTATAATTTATTTTATTCAAAGTGCAAGCTCTTACTTTATTTGTTTTATGATGATTTAAACGTATGCACCTTTCGCACCTTAGCAAATACAGTATATACTGTATAAATGTTAATGTTCCTCATCTTCTTACACTGACTTTAGGCTTCCTTTTCAGTATCTGTTTGTTTAGCATGTCTGGTTATCCATCTTTCTCATGACTGTCTTTCTGTTCTACCCACCCCACTTTTTGTCTGTGTCCTTTTGTCTCTTTTGGGATTTATTTTCCTCATTGGTCCAAAGGTCTCTTGAAAGGTATGAAAGGAGAGGAATCTCCTGTGTCACCACCTGAGTCCTCTTAATCCTGCTCTGAGAAAATCATATTGTTCCGTTGCTCATTTGCAGTGCATTTGAATTGATTTATCTGTTAGAGCCGTTTCAATCTATTAACACCCTAATGAATTCTATCCATCAAATTAAAGCAAGCAAACATGGTTAATCCATGACAAACATATACAATGTTCCATATACAAATCTGTCAAATTAAGATGAAGTTAAAAAAGAAACTTCCTGACTCTGATGTCTTTTCCGTGAGATTGGGTGAACACTGCAGATGGGCAGGTTTATGTTTTGTTATGCAAGGATGGTTATATTACTTCCCCCACCTTTGCTCTTCTACTCAAAAAAAAAAATCACTTATCAAATAATTGAATCATTCCCAACTCAGCCGTCTTTCATTGTGAAGACATTCTGAAGTCACTGAAATAAAAAGGCTCTCTCTTAAAGCCACCTGGCTCAGTGAAGTTGCTGGTGCAACTGCCCTGGCAAATGCAAGCAGGGCAGGCAGTTTGCGAAAGGCACCGCCTCTTGGCCAGATTTATTTAATTAGCTGTTAGAGATGTAATCTTGATGCGTTTCAGGGCCACTGGTGCATAGAGAAATGTCCTTCTGATTTACAACCTGGCACAACCACAGATCCACTTTCTATCTGCCAGCTGCTGTGCTGCTCACCTTACTGCACCCTACATCTGACGTAATGATGAGTTGTGAGGACATCCGCACCCGAATCGACAACTTACAGGCCCTCTGGCCACTTTTAAGAACAACTTTGTATGCCAAACCATCCACCCTGACCTACCTAAAAGGGTTTGTGGAGTTATAACATCGTCAATCTACTTCTGCCTTGGCTTTTGAGAAATAGCCGTCATTATTCGCACGGCTATAAAGTGTAAACTTCGGCTGATTTAAGTGAACAAAACGACCAATGTTGCCATTTTTCTAGTAAGGACAGTACAAGTTACATTTACTCTTTAGATGAAAGGTGTTAACTAATACATAGTTCCTACATTTTTGGATCATGTATCAAGACAATGATGCTTACAGATCTTGTTCATCCAAACTTAAAAAAACACACAATATAATACAATACAACATTTTTTTAGTAAGTAAGTGTAAGTAAGCCAGTGCAAGTAAAACTAAAGCTATCTGGTTATGGCTGGATCCCATCAGAAGTTTAAATAGAAAAATTCAGCATGCAACAGCAAGGGTCCAATTACCGTCTGTCCCCTAAAATTGGGGGGCTGTGCATGGAAATCTAGATAAATACATAGCTAGGGATGTTAACAGCTACGTCAGTTCCTAGATCTCATAATCATGGTTTAATTTCAAATCCAGTGTGCTGGAGCCAACACAAAGGAAAATGTCCTCACACAAACAGACCACACTGTATACTCTTTAACTTCTTTCTCTAAGTATTTTCTCTCTCAGGTGGCATTGAAATTGATAAAAAGACGACAACCTTTCCCTCACATTTATCCACCACCTCCCATTAATATGCTCAACTCCCACTCTCTTCATCGCTTCATCTGTGAATCCAGAATTTGTAGTCAAGGGACGTCGGAAGCATTCTGCTTTCCGTCTGTAGGCTGTTTGTACTGCGAGTAGTATTGACTAATCATGTTTGAGCAGGCTTTGGTTGCATGCAGGTAAGTAAAAGGCTGAACGCATTGTTCAAAATTCATGTCAGCTATTGTCCGACACCGATTTAGCCTTTCATCAATCTCAGAACCCTAGAGATTAGCTTTTTTTAAATATGCATTCAAATTGTGAGACAATCACCAATGGCTTTCAAGATTGCAAATCAAACTGTTAATAATGATTGACGCATGGAAGAGGAAGTTTTGGCCCGGCATCCTGATGTTCGCTGGCTACACCGGAAGCCCCAGACTGAGTCCTGGATTTTGGGTTCAATCAGAGTTGAGTTGAGCTGGATTTGTATTGTATCTGACTTTGATTGTGCCGTGTCCTATTTGTATTCTTGATTTCTGACCCAAAAAAAAAGTAAAAAATATATGTGTAAAATGTATAAAAAGTGATATGTGTGATTCCCAAAGATTTTCAGCATGGAGCATGACAATTCTGAGAAGATAGAGTGCAGATGTTGTCCTCTCCTAGGGAACCTGAACATGTGATGCTTGAAATGCATTGCACAGACTTCAGCAGAGAAGAGAAATCCAACAGTTAATATCTCACTGTTGCATCCTTCAAATGCATTTCCTGCTGTTATGCTACTGGCTTGATCTGAGACAAGAAAGCTAATGCTAGTCTGTAGCTCTTTCTCCCTGTGCATGAAGTTTTCTTCCCTCTAAAATCAGATTAAGAGAGACATGCAAGTATGGTATAAAATGCAAATGCAGCTATGTTTTTAAATGATAGGTTTGGCTTTTCTCAAGTCTACCTTTGACAATACTCACATGGCGTATGTACGTTGAGAGTGTAATAATTTCTTCTGTCCGTTCCGGTGGTGAATTCCATCAAAGCTGGACTGGACTGCAAGACCGCACTGTGGGACAAAGTCTCTCCTTCATCCATGCACAGATGCTTTCTAAAGTTCAGCTGAAGCTAATTCAGCAGTCTCAAAGCTGAGAACCAGATATATTCCAAAACAGCCAGCGGATGCACACATGGTTTAATTCATAAGGTTTCTGCACCAGTGCTGCCAGATTGGACTGAGAAAAAGTAGCCCAGTTAGGGAATCAGAGAATAGCACCCGTCCAATTATTTTCATTTCTTAAATTAAGTAACGAAAACTTATCTGTCTCATTACCTCCCACACAAAAATATTTTGACCTGGCCTATTAACTATAAAGTAGCCCAATTGGGTGCAAGAGCACCAAATCTGCTACATATAGAAACTGGAATCTGGAGATTTGAGCTTTAGCCACACTTTGTTTTGTATGAAATTACATCCTGGTTCTCAAATGTATGTTTGTTTCTGGCACAAAACACTAGCAATAAACCTGAATACAACCAACAGAAAGAAGCTTTCCACTTGATTTGGCTAACCCAGATTCCTCATGGCTTATATTGCTTTGAATGAAGAATTCATCATTTCATAGAACAGATGTGAAATTTGCCGTCATCAACAGTGCAGCTGCTCAACGAAGGAATTGCTTTATGGCCAGTGTGGTTAGGAGGAATGAATACAGAGATCTGGATCTATAATCGATCAAAAATGGCAAATAACATGCGAGTACTGTTAATGTAGGATTGGAAATATTCAAACCTATCCTTTAAAGAATATATGGAAAAGAAATGAATCATAAAAATGAAAATTCGAGTCTGACAAGGCCCGGGTGACCTGGACATTCAGTCACTACACCAAGAGTTGTCCAGAGAAAAGCCTGAAATATGGAATAAACGTCATTTCTTTACCTGCAATCCCCGTAACCTTTCACTTTCCCCTTTTAACCCCTGCCGACGGGGACGACGGCCCCCGAACTCCTGCTGACACTGCATAACACACTGCTCCCATGTTAACCTTTGACTCCCTTTAACTCTTCGTTTACCTTTTGCAGCAGCGATGAGGACAACAAGCCCCTGCAGGGCAGCCAGACATCGCTGGACGGCAACGTGAAGGAAAGTGACGACAGCCTGGTGGACTACGGCGAGGGCGGCGATGGCCAGTTCAACGAGGACGGCTCTTTCATCGGCCAGTACACTGTGAAGAAGGACAAGGACGAGACCGAGGGCAATGAGAGCTCTGAGGCCACCTCGCCCGTAAACGCCATCTACTCGCTGGCATAGCGCCATGGCAGCACACAGGGGACTCAGTGGCATCCTCTGATTTGAGGGCCTTACAACAAACCATGACACCATACACCTGACACAAACACACAGGAATATATTAATATATGAAACACATTAAACACAGTCTGGAGACTATATAGGATTTCCTCTGCAGATAAGTAACAGGGGAACACAGGAGTGGAATTAGACCAGAAGCCTTTGTTTTACGTTCCCAGCTCTAAGAAATTGGCCCTTTGGAGGTGAAGTTTGGACAAAGTGGACAAGTGCTCGTTTTCCTCTGCACTCTGCCTGCCCTTTACCCACACAGACTTTAAGTGTGCCTTCAGGGCAGCTTTCAGCACTCGGAGGCAACAATAAGCATTCTTTAGAGATTTTCCTTTGGTTCGTTTCTGCTCCAAACATTTTCAGTGTCCGTGCTCTCCTCCCTCATACGCCTGCCATACCTCTGTGTAGCATCCCAGTAAAGTACACACAGGAGGTCCCTCACACACACACACACACACACACACACACACACACACACACACACACACACACACAGGCGCCGTCCTGTAACATATCAGCTTCTAACCATCAAATTCAACAGGATGCCGGCAGATATGTTTATCATATTGATATTTACGCAATGAAAGATTTTAGTTTTTCCACAGCTGGTAGACGAGTCACTGAATCTTAATGAGTGCTGTATATAGTCCTGGCACACATTTTAGTGCCCTTCAAAACTATGCACTATCACCTCATCCATACCATTTTGGGTTTAATCTGGTTAGTAAAAGTACACACTTCTGGTTTCTTTTTTTACCACTTGCAGGCAGAATCACGTGCTTTTATTCACTTTGCCTTGTACAATGTGGTAGACATGGTTTTCTTATCTCTAATCCAATGTTGTAGTGCAGATGTTCAAAATGGCCGCCACAAAAAAAGCAATTTCTGCCACATGCAGCAAGCTCTGCTCCAGTATTTTGTGAATCCCATTTGTTAAAAGTTGATAAATATAATTTTGGAGCATGGTAGTAATTTAGTGCAAGAGAAATTGGAAGGCAGTGGAGAGGAAAGTTAGTTTTGCTTGAGAAATGCTGTTAGACCACAACCCAATTAATTCCCTAGTTAGCATGCAGGCTAATGCTGCATTCATGTCAAATGGGAACACCTGTCGGTTGACAGTTGCACTTCTTCGGAGCTGTAAAGTCTCCTTGATTCTGTTTTTCTGTTGACTTTTGTTTCTTACTTGTCACACACATGAATAAGTGAGTGGTACTTTTGAAAAGTGTGTTTTATACCAAACCAAACATTGCAACGTCAATCCAACATGGTGATCACATATTGGCTTATTATGATGGGGATGTGGGGTTTTAAAAAAATGTGTGTACAACTACAATCTACAACTTACCTACTTTTCTCAGTTGTGACACCAGAATTGTGTAGGTTTTGGGGTCCCAACCCCCAACTCTCCTTCGGGACATGAATGCAGCATGAGTGGCTTGGATCCTAAAGGTGTGTTTAGACTAAACTTTTGCCTTGCATTTTTCGCCCAAATTTCACCACTGGATTGGTTTCGCAGTCTGTGTTTATTCGCCTTAAAACAACCAATGTACAGATATTATTAGCAGTCAGCTAAATAACATGTGCACCAACTTCCAGTTCTTTCTGTTTCTTTCCTCCAGACATCTCCTTTGTCGCTTGTGTGCGCGTGTTCATGAATTGTAGTCACGGAGACTCGGAAAAGGGCCCAAATGTTTCACTCAAGTTCAAACATTTTCAGCTCACATGGACACGTCTTTGGCTCAATTCATGAATTTGTGTCCTCTCATGTCTTTGCATTGACTTTACGTGCAATCGCGCCGCCTCTAAAAGTCTCTTTGTGTTTAGTCTGAACAAACCTTTTCAGAGGGATCTACACCTTTCCTTCCCTCTAGTTTTTATAAACTCAATGCATTTTTTAATCGTTACTGAAGGAAAAAAAAAGAAAAAGACAGCGTTTGGGCCGTGTAGAATACTTGAATTCAATTACAAGATTTACAGCATGAACATATATATACATAAAATTCACAGCCACCTTTGAAATGATGCGTATCAGCTGACTTTAGTTATTGCAGAGGAAGAAAGAAAAAATAAAACTGAGTATTGTTACAAGTGCATACGCTCAGTATTTCACCTGTCCTACAACCATATCTGTCATGTAGCCATTCTTTTAGCAGACTGACTTATTTATTTTACACTAAATGAGTGCTCAATGGTTTCACCACATCATTTTGGCACTCAATTTTGGCACTGTAGTTACCTGCTACTAACAGCACTATTAAACCCTCCAATGCTAAATCAAATAGCTAACTGCAGTTAGCGGGTTCATTCGCATTTCAAATATTTATTTTACATTTCTATTTATTACATTATGTGGATAGTATTAATATATTAGTCCTTAATTTAATCATTGTTATATACACATTTCTGACCAACTTATTTTGTTGTTTCGCACCAGAAATAGCCAAAACGAAAAGATATCTCTAGAATATGTTATTGTTCATCATGAGAGGCATTAAACAGTATGTTCAAGATTTTTTTTATAGCAGCTGGCTTTTCTGCTGTAAACAAAACAAAAACAAAAGAATACCTGTCATCGCACATGACAAAGGTCTTCTCTTACTTACGTCGTATTACTGTTGCTCTGTGTTGTTATTCAGATTTATGTAACATAACTTTCCCACCACACAGAAAATTAATATTGTTGCTTATTGTTTACTTGACATATATTCTGTACATGTAGGTCCTGGAAAAAACAAAACCCATCTCCTACCCTTGTAAATATTAAAAGTCGATTTCCCCTGAAAAATGCTTTATCTGAAAAGGAAACAAAAAGTCACAAATCTCCACCAACAAATTCGACGGGTGCGTCTGTAGTCTGTCGTGCACCTTTGTAATGTAGCTTTCACTAACATTTGCACTCTGAAAAAGTAACAAGAATCATCTCTCACTCTACGTTGCCCTTTGCTTTTTACATTGTGATATACGGTGCAGTTGTGACGGTGGCAAATCTATCAGTCACTTGTTTAATGATGGTTGGGATTCTATATTGTGAAGGAAGAATACGTTAGATTCTCTATGATGTAAATAAGATGCAAGTGTTCCGGCAGTGTACCGTTTGTAGCATTACAGCACTGCTAGTAGGCCTAAAAACATGCATTGACTGAGGTATTGGAACTCCCCTCCTTTCAACTGTTATACATTTTTCATCTCTCTGAGACTGCATATACTCCTTCTTCCCATAATGCCTTCCACCTAACATACCTATTGCTAGTCCCATTTCAGGGCCCACGTCAGATGACTCAAGGTTGAGTCTGTCCTATCAAGCCTCACAGAGACCAAAACTAAAGCTCAGATTATTGTTTCCGTGTCTGTAACCATGATGGCTGATGTGGCGTCAATTTAGTCATCTGCCCATGGCCATATTTGGACCGTATACATCGACTTCACACGTGTGATTATGTCCCCCAATATGGACAATGTTGGTTAACTTTACGTTGCGTTAAGCAAGTGGGTGAGAAATGGTAAATACCAGTCAGATCCAGATTGACTGACAGAGTAGCAGGTAAAAAAGGCAAATATATGTAATGTCGTGTGATTACCAACATGTACATTAGTCAACTTTATCTGATATAACTACAAGTTGACAAGGATCGCCTATACGCGTGTAACACAATTAGACATGTGACCATGTGATGCGGCCCACAATCAACTGACCAAATTTAGGCAAAGGCTGCAATTCGTGGCTCACTTGAAGGAGGATTAGGACTCACTCTGTTGATCCATTCAACCTGCAGACTTTTGAAGTATGAGGCCCCTGAAATGGAACGCAGCATATGTCCCGGTGACAGGCGGCCATTTTGAAACCAGATCCGGGCCTGGTATTTCTCCCCCCTTTCAAAACGAAGAGAGCTTGATTCTCCAGAAACACCGTCTCTGTCACTAATTTCCTACTCACGTGCCCTTGTGTTTTTCTGCCAAAACTCAAAGCAATATCCTCTGAGTTTTAATCAGTTGGGTGTTTTCTCTGATGCCATTGTTTCGTTTTGACAAAATACGCAGAACGGTGCCTGAGCAGAAGAGAACGGGAAGGAAAAGCACCGAGAGGTCAAACATTGGGCTGGAACGTAGAACATTCTCACTGGATTCGTTGTAAGTGTTATCTTCATGATCTGGCCTGGGAAACCTGCACCCCCTCTTCCCACATGGCCTCCCCCCCCCCCCCTCCCCCCTCCCCCCTCCCCCACCAAGAGGATCACAGTGGGAAAATGTTGTAAACTGGCTATGTAATGAAGAAAATAGAGATGCTGATACACAGTGCTTTTTTCCCCTTGTGCTTTCGTTCGTGCACGTTGGTTTGGGGTGTGCACGGAGCCGAGCATCTCTCGTTACTGTCCGCATCGCCTCAGCTCACCTTTCATGTGGGGGAAAAGAAAAATGTCAATGTGCAGTTTTACAGCTTTGTGTTTCTCTTCATTTCAAAATGCTGCAAAGTCTAGAACTTTACCGGTGCACATAGGAGATTTGCAACTGTTTTTTTTTTTTAACGATTGATCACTTGCTGTTTGGATTTTTTTAATGAATTCTCATGTTAGCATCTTCTTGTTTTTAACATGTGTATCAGAGCAGCTGGTCAAACTCTTGCTTCGACACGCAAAATAACAGCTTTTGTAAGGTACATACTCAACAGAAAATGGCATAAATATATCCACCATGTATGCATGTATGATGAGATGTTGCAACTTCTGCTAGCGACGCCTTCTTTATAGTAAAGCTCTCTCTTTTTCTCTACCTCCTGATGGCTGGTGTCTCTGTTCATCTCTGAGCTGTTGTCATGTTTTCAAGGCAGATGCAATACTTACTTGTAGTTTCAAAGACTAAACAAGAAAAACGCAAACCAAACCTTGTATTTTGTCTGGCCATGTGTATAGTTGTAACAGCCATAGTACAGTAACAGCTGTTGGTTAGCAATATAGGTGACCAGTTGATTATGAGTCTTAGTGTACAGCTTTCATTTCAACAGAATTCAGATAATGTATCAGATAATTTAATCACAGATACAACTGACTGTTTTGAATAATTCTTCAGACCTCTGCTGTAGCTAATTATACAATCAACCGTCACCGTCTTAATGTCAACATCTGATTTGCACCAAACAACCGTGGTCAATACTAAATGCTCAACATAATGCAAAACATTGGCTTGAAGTAATACCATCCATCAGCTATCTCTAGTTTCATATCCTGTGCAGGGTGGTGGGGGCCTGGAGCCCAGCAGGCGAGGTACACCCTGGACAGCTCTATCACATGGCTGACACGTATATTATAGACAACAATCCCTAACCTACTGGCTATTTAGACTTTCCAGCGTTTGGGAGGAAAGTGTGGGAGGAAGTAGGGCGCCTGAGGAAACCCACACAGATAGAACAGACCTTGGTGCCGTGAGGTGGCTGCAAATTAGTTGGTACATTTACAGAAAACAGCAGGCACCATCAGCTTGAATTCAAGTTACAATTAATTACATTTTTGGCAGAAATCTATGTCTTAAAAGGGTATCAAAATGTCTCTGCCGTCCAACTTGGCATAAATCTGGCATAAGTCTCTTCTCTCAGTGGCAGTTGACCATTCCATGTCCCTCATTGCTGTTCCACTCTGACAAGGACATTGTCATTTTAGACATAAAGAGACACTGACAAAAGTCAAGCAAATGTTTGTAATGACAAGAGAGTATCAGTTCAGGGGCAGTCACCTCCAGCAGTGAACAGCTCACCTGTCTTTTCAGTGTGGTGGCTCCTTTACACCTGAGTCAGCCCACCCGCCAAAATCAACAGACAATAGCTTCCGTGGGGCCAGGGGCTGCCCACGTTGCACAGTCACCGTCCTCAAAGCCCACCTAGAAGCTGTGTCTTTAGCTTTGTTTCAGCAAACAGGCCAGTGATTCAGGTCAGCATGTGCTGCTTTCAAACTGGGTGGAAAAAACACCCTTCCGGCACAAACGGCACTGTACCATTCAGGTGCACACCTAATTTAAATCAATTCATATAGCGCCATATCATAAAGATATCTCATAGCACTTGTTCATATAGAGCAGGTTTAGACCGACTCTTTATGTACAGAGACCCAACAATTCCCACCATGGGCAGCATTAGGAGACAGTGGCAAGGAAAACTCAGTTTTCCTTATGTATAGCTTTGCTATAAGACTACACCACTGATTTAGCCAGTTTATCTGCTGTGTGTGGGTCAGTCTCTCCCTTGCCCGGATACTCTATGTACATTATACATGATCTGCCCAATGATAATATCTCCATGAGCTACTCTACCAGAAGTCCCTGTACGTCACATGTGGTACATCTACAAATCCAGGCACGTGCTGCTTTTTAACCCTTCCCTTGTTAATGTCTAAAAGCCTGCATTATAAAACTTTGATATCTTGCACATGTATTCTCACTAAAAGCTTTTACAACCACAGACACCACACAGACAATTTTTTTACAATCGTGTATCAGCCCACAAAGTATCCAAACCAGAACTTTGTAGTCCATTGATTTATCCCCTGTACCCTGGGATAAAGTGGAGTACACCATTCCCATTAAACTGCCATGACTGCTGAGCTCATTTTACACAGATGACACACACAAAACCAGCCCAAAGATTAATAAAATGCATTCTGACAGTAAATCTAGATGTGGATATGACAGAGCTGGAGAGAGTGTAGAGGGAGTGGTCGCTTTGGTGGTGACATGTTTTATTGAAGATGGCCTGATCCATTCTGCCTTGACCCCCTCAAGGCTGGTAAATATTAATGTCTCAGCCCTCCATAGATGACCGTTCCCACCGTCTCGTACATCAGCGGGTAAAAGCCATTAGCAACCCAATACGTGGACTGAAACAGCCATGGCCCAGCGTCTCAGAGGAAGTGCTAGGTGATTATTACGTCTCCGCAAAAAAGACTCAGATTTCTGAGCCAAAGCAACGAAGTCAAAGGTTAAGAAAATAAATTAGGATTGCTCTGTGGTCTGAGTTGCTACATATTGTGTGTATATGTGTGCGTGCTTCAGGCTTAATACTTAGATGGCATTTATTAATTCCTTTAATCATATTCAGAGTAAATGTCAAAGTTAAATATAAATTTCATTATCATCTCCTGAATGGCCAAAGCATCATCCCCCCTTTTCCTCAGCATCTTGCATTTCCCTCCTCTGCATCTGCTGCTGAATGAAGACTTCATAAAGCTGTTAGTTATAAACACGCTCAGCTGTGATGGTAAAAATTAACAGAAGTTTACAAATTCGTCCTATTTGAATGGAACCTTTTGCCCTCAAATATTAAGGCGAAGTTCAGCAGAGCTACAATTAGCTGTGTAACACCTTTCACACACACACACAGAGGTAATTCAAAAAAGTATTTACATGAGGTGACAAAATGCATTAGAACAACATTCAACAAGACCAAAGGGGCCAGTACGCTTACATGAAAAAGAGGTGAGATATTTCAATAAAAACTAAAAATGTCACTAAAAGAAAAGTCAGGGGATTGCCAAGGCCACTAAAATACATCATCTGGTCTCATGTATTCACCGTCTCAGTAACCTAATCAATGCCTGAAATCCAATTCATTGCACAGTGAGTCCCTACTGACGGATCTATTGAGTAAATTGAAACCTAAAGTAAAAGCCTCTATATACTAGAACTCAATTTATAAATCAAATAATCTCACTGTCACCAGATTATCAATCTTTTCAGAATGAATTAATAATCTAAAAAATGTATTTCGTTGAATTAAAAAAACAAACTTGAGTAACTAGAATGTGGACAATAAAATAGGACATTACAGACTATGCTTCATCTTGTGTGTGGTCGCTGACATGGAAACATTGTGTAGATACAGTACTATTCAATTCAATTTTATTTATATAGCGCCAACTCATAAAGTTATCTCAGGGCACTTTGTCCATATAGAGCAGGTCCAGACCGACTATTTTACCAGAGACCCAACAATGAGCAAACACTAAACAGTGGCAAGGAAAAACTCCTTTAGCCGGTAGAAGCCTCGAGCAGAACCAGCTCTGGGTGGGCGGTCATCTGGCCCGACTTGTTGGTTAGAGAGAGAGAGCGAGAGCGAGAACACCACACGGTGTTCTAGTGAGTATTTTGGGCGGCAGGATGATGTTTGTGGGATTGAGTCACAAAACCACAGTGGTTTGTTCATTTTAATGAAGGAACATGTCACCCAGTGCAACAGTGTGGCTCATAGTTTTTAAACAACAATGGAGCGGAAGATTTTATAAGAATTGGAAGAAGAAGATATGAGGCAATACAATACTAAAATTTAGAGTTTATTTTGAACTTTTCATGTGATTTGTTCAGTCTCACATTTAATGCAATTTCCTAGCTATGAAAGGAGGCCCACGATCTAAATCCCGCCCTGTGTCTCTTTACAGTTATCCAGTACAGGTGAGAAATCAGACAGAAATAATGTCGTTCATAGGAATGAATGGACTTGGTGTTCTGTAAAGCATCAGCATGTCTGATGTGAAACAATGTATCGGACAAACAATTTGTCTTTTCTCCTCGTGGGCACAGATGCTGTGGCGTCTCCACTAGGAAATGTTAGCGCAAACATTGACAGATGCTCTGTAGTCAGCGCAAGCCTCACGCCAGTTACCCAATCAGCTTCCTGTCCTGGGACCATACACACTTGCATAGAACAACATGGGGCATCTGATTTAATCTGGTGAAGTGCTAAGGTCGACTCCCCAGTTTCCTTCCAGATATGAATCTCTTTAAGACAGAATCTCATTTGAGTCATCGGGTTAGGAGGTGAGGTCATTGCCAAAACTCTCCTCCTGCGCTTTCTCTGCCTGTCCTGAAAGTATTATTTATGACCGGACCCAATTCTGCAAATGCATCCTCCTGGCAAACATTTGCATCGCTCACCTAGGACCATCTTGAGAATGGCTGGGCTTACACACTGTCCATTGTCATTAGATTGAATTGACTTTCTCTGGGGAGATTGAAAAATCAGGTTTAGGGTTTTTCTCCACACGCCATTATCTGGAAGCTAAACAACGTACCTCAGCCAGACAGTCTCTAAAAAGACAAATGACATGTAGGAATCCTGTAGAGACACTTGATTTATTACAAGGGCCTCTGGCTGAGGTGCTACCAATCAATGCATAGAATACACACACACACACACACACACACACACGTGCCTTCCAGAACTATTGGCACCCTTAGTGAATATGAGCAAAACAGTCTATGGAAAATATCGAAAAATTATTGAAAGAAAAAAAATGTTGATGTTAAATAAATATTTTTCTCTAAAACATGTGTGCCATAATTATTGCACTGCATTGCATTGGTGTTACTGCCTATTGTTGGGTCCAGTTTGGAGGCAGGTTTTTGTGGTCCCTCTGTCGTTAAACGCCAACTGAGTGATACTGACTACAGGATTGAGACTCCCGATCGGAGGACAAAGTCCAGAGTGTGCCACATTAATATGCTCAAGCGATATGTTAGTCGGGCTGCTCGTGATACCCCGCTATGTGTCTCCTCCGTGGTGGCTGCCGTGGCCCTGCCCTATTTGCCAGAGGAAGATGGGTTGCATGGACGCGTTTGGAAAATTCCAAGATAGTGGGACACTTGGAAGACCACTTGTCCTACACGTCTGAACCGGCTAGGGGGGATATTTGTCATCTTGTCCGTTGCCACATGCCACCTTTTGGTGATAAACCCACTCAGGCCTCTGTCTTGGTACATGATGTGGCTGTTGAGGAACATCTGCCCATTAAGCAGCATGCGTATCGCGTCAACCTGGCGAAACGAGCGGTAATGCAACGGGAGGTGGAGAATCTGTTGGATAACGGTTTTGCTATCCCGAGCTACAGCCCGTGGAGTTCACCGTTGTTGCTAGTACCAAAATTGGACCAAACCCTCTGGTTCTGTACCGTTACCAAGCCTGCATTGTAAATGCCGTTACCAAGCCTGACTCGTTCCCCCTCCCCCTAATGGATGCTTGTGTGGATCAGGTGGGATTTGCCAAATATGTCACAAAGCTGGACCTCTTAAAAGGTTACTGGCAGGTTCCCCTGTTGCCTCGAGTGTTTAAGATTTCAGCCGTTGTGACCCCCGACCATTTCTTGCAATACACGGTCATGCTATTCGAGTTACGGAATGCTTCGGCAACTTTCAAAGGTTGATGAACACAGTCCTGTCGGTGTAAAGCTTTGTGTGAGGTGTATGTGGATGATATTGTGTGTTATTCTTCTACCTGGGGGGAGCACCTAGATAGGTGGGGCAGGTGCGCCTGCTGCTGGCGAAAGTACAGGCCATCCTAGAGTTCCCTGTGCCGGAGACGCGGCTGAAGCCGGCATCGGACTGATCGCAGCCCTCACCACGTCACACGTTGATGTTTAAATCCAGTTTTATATACATGGTGCCATATCATAGCAAAGTTATCGCAGGGCACATTTTCATATAGAGCAGGTCTATAGCGTGCTCTTTATATTTACAGAGACCCAACAATTCCCACCATGAGCACAACACATCTTCAGAAACAACTTGCTTCAGAGTTACGTCATCTTAATCTTTTAACCATTCAGGAAAAACACCTATTTGATGCTTAATGCAGTGCTAAGAGTACAATAAGAGTTTTGGCAGTCTGTAGGTCGTCAATGTCAACAGTGTTCAAGGTTAATGCATTATACTCAGAAGAAGAAAAAGCTCCACGGTCAACATCTCTACCCTTTAGAGCGTCATTCCTACAGGAATGGGACAACAGATAATTTGCAGGACAGGCTTCTTTAAGTGTTGCTGGTGCATCCACACCCACCAGGTTTCTGTGAGAAATAGACGGATACCTTGTTGTCTGCAATACAGTCATGTATACAAAATAACTGTTTGTACATAAGCAGGCATATTTAATGTTGATGGCATGTGGGCTACAGTATGTTTTTAAAATTGACAGGATATTGTGTTTTGATGTACACAAAATAGTTTGACCGTGCCGTTAGGTCTGTATGTCAGACGAGGCATTTAGTCCAGTTGTAATTTCGTTTATACTAGAGTATAGACCTACATCATTAAAACATTAAAATGATAAAAGTTGTTAAAATAGAAACATCCAGGGTCGAGGCAACGTTGCGTCTCTCAGTTAAGGTTCCTGACAGGCACAATCCATACCTGTAGGGAGAATTGGAGCTAGATGAAGCTGTGGGGAGAGGGGGAGGTGTCCACATCCGTGTCAATCAGTCATTCGCGTGGAGAAGCGGAAACACTGGAGAAAGTTTGCTGATAAGATCCGGGAATCTAGGCGGCTCGGGTGTCGTCCATCTGTTACGAGGTGTGTTTTCCGAAAAGAGTCTGTGTGGAGGAGTTTGAGTGAACCCATGTATTGTAAGCCTCAGCTAAGAGGATACAGCATGTATGTAAGGTGTGCTCTTCCTCTTTTTGCAGAGGCAAGTGCCTCTGTGGATAAAGTGGATTTAGTGTGAGTTTATTTTTAAAAAAGACCTCAGGAACCGCTGACACCACCTGCACTCAGCCACCTGTACAGGAGGCAGACCAGTTGTACTGCAGCCACTGTTGTTGAGATACAGATACTAGGTTTAGCAGCACCGAGTGACTCGTATTGCCAGAACTAATATCAATGATCTGCACTGTAAATATTACACAAGGTGATGTCATTTCCCCCCAGCTTTGTCTGTGAATTCACTATTTTGAATTTATTAAAGGCTCTCAGCAAGTGCAACTCGGTTCCCTTCGTTCCTGAAAGAGCCGTTGAAAAGAATCCTGTCATTTGCGAGTGTAACATCACTAATTGCAATAAATACATGTACAACAGACACACAGTCAGCTTAGCTACTACTCCACGATTTCCAACCCCTTCCAGGTCACAGTTTAAGTAGTGGAGGCAGGGAATATGCGGAAGGCACAGGCAAACTGGAGCTGTTCAACGACTTATTAGTAGAATCGAGCTTACGTGCGGCTAATGCAGGAAGACAGGCAATGTGCAAGTCCTGCAGCATGAGGAACATCCACAGGGGCAAAACAGGAAGACGAAAACTAAACACAGGGCATGCAGTACAACAGTGACAAGATCAGAGAGAGAGAGAACACAGACAAACCCCACCGGATGTAACCATTTGAACCTGGCTATCCTTTGCACAAGCTATCCCTTCTTTCTACTCGTGAGGGAGCCAGCAGCTTTGCCCACCATTTGTCCCTGCTTTAACTGTTTAGAGAAAGATGGTTTGTTCTGTGAGAGGGAACACTTTAGAATTTAAAAATTAAAAATACAAAAAAAAAAAAGAAAAAAGGTGGAATGTGAATGTTTATTGGACAAGTCATGTTTCCGTCTATCAACTGATCAACATGGCTATTTGTAGAAGGACCCAGAGGAAACTAAGAGTTGTTTGTGGACCTACATCAGTCTTGCTGCCCTGGGAGCAGCTCTGTGGCAGCGCAAAATGTTGATGGATGGAAGTCGGTAAAAAATGGATCCTCTGTCATGTTGTAAAAACAGCATACAGCAAACCTAAAACATATTTACCTCTCCAATCCAGATTTATCATGCTGTATTTAGCTCCCTGTACAAACCAGCACTGTCTGGGTGTCTTTGAGGACTTTCAGCTTTGTAAAGGTTTTGAAAAAGAGGCTGTTTGACACGATCGCTTGCCAATTTTTAATCTGTGGAACGTTTCTATTAATCTCAGTCCCCACAGCAGATCATTAATCTGTGTTTCATTTCTATCAGTCAATTAGCTGCCTTGAGCCGTGCACTTGTTTGGAGTCCACTAAATCTCTGTCCATCCTGGTCCAGTGACCCGTTCCCATGTGTTTCAAAACTTGATTAGCAGGAATTAAGCTCCTTCCTGGTTATGAATGCATTTGCCCACCTTTTAGCCATCAATCTGTGTAATGTGGTGTTCATTCATCACCGGGACAATGATAAAACATTGCGTAGCACAGCGTGTAATGCCATTAATGTTAATTTGTCATTTTGGTGAGCCATTTTAAAAAGGTTGTGCAGTGGCAGCTCCGGCTGGGCTTATAAGGCACTAAGCCACCACAGGCTCAATCTGTCAGGACTAAATTATTCATGATGCTTAAGACGTCTGGTCACAGACAGAGGGAGAGGGGTGAGACTGCTGGTTGGGAAAACATACGATACTGTGTGTCTGCCGATTTATAAGTGTGGCTTTTGAGTTCAGGCTTTTAAGAAACCAAATAACAACTTGTGTTAATTAACAAAGTTTCTGCCACTCGAGATCCAAAGTAACCTCTGCCTTGAGATCCTTGAGTTTAACCTCTGCCTTTAAACTCTTCAAACCCACAAATCTGTATTTTAAAATGTAGAGGATATCCAAAAATGTGTCAGGCTGAATTCTGGGGAAATGTGAATAAAACAATGCACAATTTCTTGGAAATGTAGTATACTGCCATTGGATGGAATGGTGCAGCCATAACAAACATGGCATCAGGGATTTGAACTGTTCTCCTATGAACTTTTTTTCATCATAAGGTCATCTTAGGTCATCTTTTTGAAATATTCCTATCTTCACTTTCAAAGACACAGAGACATTTTACACACCTTGAGCTCTCTATGCCTGGATTGCTGCAACAGTTAATTTGCTTGCCTGAACCATTAAAACCTATCGATCAACTCCAGGCTGTACAGAACTCAGCTGCCAAGCTTTTAACCAGAACGTGAAACGTGATCACATCACTCCTGTTCTGGCCTCCTTCCACTGGCTCCCAAGTATGTTAATTATAGAATTTAATAGATTTTATGATTTTACTGATTACTTTCAAGGCTCTTTGTGATCTCGCTCCCTGCTATATTGCTAACCTCTTAGTACCATATGCGTCGGTACATACTTTGAGATCCTCAAGCAGAGTTCTTTTGTCTGTTTCAGAGGCCTGGCTAAAATCGAAAGGGGACAGAGTGTTTGCAGTCAGGGCAAGATGGCAAGGCTTTTTGTTGTGTTACTGTATGTCGTCTTTTGCCTATGGTGTCATGCTGGTTGAACTTAAACCCACTTAATTACTCCAGTGAGTGTTAAAACTGGACTTTTTACTCCTCTGTACCACTGTCAACAATAACAATAACAGATTTCTAATACCTGAACACTAACCAGAGAAAGGGCCATAATCCTTTTTTATGTTGGAGAAATGTCACCTACACATTTGATTTTAAATCTGTGGTCGGACGTGGAAGCTGCCAGACTCTGGCCCTGCTCCAGCTACACTGAACCAATTTAACTGTTGGGTTCCATGTGTGTAACTACTTGTATATATTGGTCTATACATACTGTACTGTGTTGATGAAGATTTAGTTGAGGTGAGTGAGGTGGGAATGTGAATTAACTCAAAAAGCTGTGTTGAATCTTAAGTGCAAACCCCTTCATCTTTCTGTCACCATGCGGCTCCACCAGCATGCTGCACTTAAGCCCTCCAGCTGTGCTCAGCCTCTGGCGAGATGCTATGCATCATGGGCCATCTTGGCACTTTATTTTGGGCAGCAGGTTCCAGCACTCTCGCTCATCCATCACATTCAGCTCATCCTTTTCTCATACATTTCTCTCAACACCTCTTTCTCCGCCACTGTCTCCTCACTGACTTCCATCCTTTCTCTTATGTTGTCCTTGTCATTGTCAAGTTGATGTACGCTGAGGTCTTCCTTCTGTTGTGGCAGTGTTGCTCTGTCCATTGTCCATCTGTTCCCTTTCGCCCGCCGTTTATCCATGTACCAACCCCCCTCGACTGCTTTTTCTACATTTACATTTTCTGTCTTCTGTCTCTTCACACACTGATGTCTCTTAAATGCACATTCATGTGCACAAAAAGGGGTTTGTTTTTGTTCATGACAACAGCTGAATTGTACCTACATTGCTGCCTCTATCCCAGTCTGATGCGCTGCAGCTACAGCCAACACGCCACTCAACCCTGAGTTATGGCCAGGATCCCTGCATCCAATGCAAGTTACATGCACTGCTAGACCTGCCAGACTGTGATATATGGCAAACAAACACGGCCCAGTGACATACCGTATACTCACATTCACGCTAGAACACTATCCATCCATTTTTTTGTGTCATTTTATTTGTATTTATTTATAATTAATTTTGTCTTGCTGCTGTTTGGCCTTACTTTATTGCTTTCTGAGTATCCAGCATTTGCTTTGTCTGTCAAGCACATTGTAATACCCTATTTCTGTTTAAATGTGCTATATAGTTATTTTTGTGTAAAATATACATGAAGACTTAGTGTGCCGCTGAAATATCTGTAGAAACTTTCAGTAATCACTAATTACATAAAAACTGAAATTGTGAGGATGAACTGCAGAATTAAAACAAAATCTAGTTGCTGCAATCACAAAACAACTATTAGGAAACAAGTGTTACCAGTTCTTTGCATAAAGTCTTATAAGAGAGTGTTCAGGATCAAACCTCTTGACTGAGCATGAGCCAAATAATCATGCACACTCTGTCAGTTATTAATATTGTCACACGAACTTTGTCCCCATCTTTTTGGCTTGTGACCCCTAAAAATGAAGCAACGTCTACTGTGTTGTTTGAACCCTCGTCACAGTCAACCAAAAAATAAAATATGTCACCTCTCCTCCAGTACACCACTTTATATTCAACATTTTCAGCTATCTCAACCTTCAGAGGTGTCTGGGGTGTTTCCAGTTTCCTTTTTATATAAAAATCTGTCAGTCATTTAACTAATAGATGCTAGGTATACAAAACATGAGCTTCATCTTTTAAAAATATGTTTATACAAAATATCTGTTTTCTATTGAATACAGAAGAGAAATAGAAAACGCCATAAATACAAAGTGTTACCTGAGTTGTGAGCAGCTCAAACTAAAAGTGATTTTCCCCCTTTTCTGACTATTTAATTTGAGGGCTCTTCAGAGACCTGAAGTGACAATATCCAATAATTCACAAAAAAGCCCAAAATAGAGACATAGATTTCTTATCTCTAATAATGTGACAGTTCATATCTATCTTGGGACACCTTAGGGGCTCCTGACCCACAGGTTGCGAACCACTGCCTTAGACCTCTAAGGTCTAAGAAGGTCTGAAACATGAATAAATTGAGTACAAGGATAGATGGATGTAAATATATTAAATCTTTGGTTTGTTCTTAAAAGAAAAAGTCAAAAATGTATTAGAAATCACATGTGAAGTGTAAAATAGTTTTAATTGTTGTGTCTTTATACGGAGAATGGTCATAGAGAAGAAAAAAAAAGTCTTTCCACGTTTTGATGAATTTGTGCACACACGATACAATTAATTCCCATCTTTTTATTAATAAGAACAAACTTTTTTCTTTCTATGGCCACTCCGGGGCTCCGTAGATTTAAAGGATTGCATTTTTGACTTGTTTCACAAAATGAAAAGAATTACATTTTTTTATTCCATTTGACAACTCCTATTTAGTGGCCTAATAACAGTAAAACCAGCTAACCACTGTGCCTTACCTTCAAATTGCATCTTATGCATTTTTATTGAAATACAGCCAATGTGTAACAGAGTTGTAACATCTGCTCTCATTGGCCGGCCATTATTTTTTTAAGTCCTATGAGCTCAGGCAACAAGAGCCTCTCTCAACATTACCAAAGCGAACACCAGTACTCGGCGAAAAATGCAGTGTGACAAAAATCAATGAATGAGACAATGTCCCACTGTAGAAGGAAATGGAGCTAATTTGATGCTGCTGTCATCGTAGCGTGCCGCCTCACCCTGCATCACACCCCTCCCTCGCTCTGGTTGTCTCTCGGGGGTTACAGTGACTCTTTAATGAGCTGCATGTATAGGCTACACAGCAGCCAGATGCCAGAGGAGAGCCATTAGCTCATATCACAAAGAGGGGACCCCCCTCCCGGGCGCACATCACCCAAGCCCATTCTCCAATCCCTTCCTCCTCCTTCCCACTCTCTCGTGCAGTGTGTGGGGACCAAGAGCTGGCTTTGCTAAGATAACAATGAATAACTAATAATTTCTACTCTATCCATCTGACCTGAGAAAGTGTTTCACTGTAGTGCTGCAGGATCTTATTAAGCATGATCAAAAACAGCAGAAAACCCTGCCTCATCTTTAACAAGCTGCTGACTGAGTTATCAGTATGGCTTTCAGTCGAGGTTGAGTTCCTCGTGATGGTTTATATTGAATTAAAAGCAATATTATTAAATGCAGCACAAAATATAATTTATCTAGCCTAAAACAAACGGGCCTGAGTGAGTGAGACATAAAGTGCCCTAAGTTCCTGGGGTCTGATAAATAAGTAAAAACATTATAAATAATTGAGTCTTACTATACTTTAATTCAGGCAGTGTGGTTCACTCATCACACCCAACTTCATAGACAGTGTAGATATTTCCACACTGTATTCTGAATAACTCAAATTTTGAATATTCTTTTCAGGAACTAACTTTTACCTAAACTACAAAAAGGACTACATGTGATCACAAAGGTTGCCTAATGTGCAGTCATGACAGAATTTGTGAAATGGAAACGTATGATACGGCATGATGTAAATGTTGTGCAGAGCAGCTTTCCTTCCACAACAAGAATAGAATTGTAGAAAAAATCTCCTACGCCTGGTAATGTAATGCAGGCGACACTTTCAATCTAAAAATAGTATCAGACATACAGGATACATGTACCGTCCATATTAGACCTTAAGGATATTGGTAAAATGATCCAAACTGTCTAAATGACATGCAGTCTTTGTCTTATCATTTCATCATTTCCTCTCCACAGCAAAGGCAAATGCAAAAAGAAAGAGACCGCTTGCAACCAAAAAAGGCAAAATCCAAAAAAGGCAAGAGAAAACTGATCAACGTTAGAAAGAACACAACAGAATACATATAACTGCCCATGCTGGGGAACACTCACGACAGGGAACATGCAGACAATGACCCGACAACAAGAAAGACAAGAATCACCACTTAAACACGAGTACTAATGAAGATAACGAGAACCCAAACAGGTGAAACTAAACAGACCATGACAGAATGAGTGAAATCAATCTAATAGAGATTCAAATATAACAATACGTTAAAAAGAAACGAGGCGTGGCTGTAGTTTAGGCTATATGCGAGTGTTCTCCAGTGGTTCTATCTCTGACTTCTCCTGTGCACATATCAAAATGTCCATCCCTTCCTCCTGTTTGAATAACGTTTGCTAAAAGCTGTTGTTGCCAGCTGTTTTAGGACATTACTGAGCCCTTTTCAAAGATGAAACTCTGTATTTGTAAGCTGTTAGAGGAGTTAAATCTGAAGCTGAGAACCATAGACAGGGGGGGGAAGTCATAACGTACTGAGAGACAGAGTAAGATGTTGTTGGTTTTGTTCTTTTCATGGGATTTGTTAAGTACAGAACAACACCAGCCTTTGGACTTTAAAAAGTCAAATCACTGCCCTGTGTTCCTCCTCCCACCCCACTTTCCAATCCCTCCACTCCCACCCTTTCCCTCAACCCTCTGTCGAACTCCTCAGTGCCGCATGGCTAGCAGTGCCTCGCTGAGCAGACACCCAGCCCAAACACAGAGTCCCAGCGGGGAGTTCCACCCTGTACTGGCTGTCTATCCGGGGGCAGGATGGAGGGGCTGAAGGAGAACAGGCGCAGCAGGGGGTGGAGGTTAAAACAAGCACATGTTTTATTAATTGGGGGGAGCTTTTAAGTGATCTTTATTAATCATTCACATCGTACGTTTCATTATAGTCGCTGTCACTCTGGATTGGGTTTGAATGTCAGGGGGGAGGGCAGAGGAGAACTGTTAATTAACGTTCAAGGCTTTGACCATCAAGTGCATTGTTTGGAATTCAGTTTCTATGATTGCCACAAAACCCCACAAACCTGCTTTGTTTCTGTTAACCCTGACGGTTGGAAACGGTTTGTCGACCCATCCAGCCACGCCCGACCTCCGACACCGACTTTGTCGCGCCATAACAATGTCACCTGACTCCCCCTTTTGCTATTGTGACAGTTAATTGCGCAGCTAGAGGGCTTCGTGACTTGAACGTAAACATATTGCTTTTGGGACACTTGATGCTGTTGTTGTTCTTGGGAGTACAGATCATCCAGATCATTTCCGTACATGTAATCAGTTACTCTCAAGCCATGTTAATTAGGTACACTGTGCTCTGGCAGTGGCAAACGTTCGGTTTCCACTAAGCACAGCCTCCATTTATTTTTCACTTTGAATGGAATAAATATTTATTAGTCAAATATTTTATAGTCACTCTGCGGGGGGGCGATGCCACACAGACAAATGAAGTACAAACAAATATGACTGCAGTGCTTCACACACACACACACACACACACACCAACAGAATTTTATCTCTTTATGTATCTAAATGTTGGTTTGCAGTATTTACAGATCAATCTAATTATATTTGTACACCTCCAAAACACAAATAGATGCCTTTTAAGTATATGAAGCAAGTGTGAACACAGACAGAAATGAGCTGGTCAGTTGATTCTGTTGTAAGTAAAAGAGTCTTGTTTGTCCACTTTCCCTGGGGGAGGTATCCTTTTGCAGGGATCAGAAGGCTAACAGGATATGCTTGTTAGGAACTGTTATTCTGCAAATGAGTGGATGGATTCAGACATACCTGAGAGACGGGTGATTGATCATGGCACTAAGAATTGGTTTGCCTCTTTAATTCCTAATGAAGATGGCCTATATTGATTTCTTAAATCTAGAGAGGCATTCGTGATGACTGAAAAGTGCAAGGACACACAAGCTGTGTCTCATTTTAGGGGGAGCAGTTTACAAAGTGCGTGTCAAGACTAAATACATCAAATCAACAAAAAGTTAAAACCAAACACCTACTTTGATAATCTAGCCTAATGTAACAATTGGGGAGTTTCCGGCAACCTTGTTTATGGACATTGTACGCATAATTGTCATGACCAATGTTGGCATTGTTGTGGGAGAAGGAGTTCTGCAACACTTTACAATACAGTACACAACAATGTGAGAAGTGCTAGTTCCACATGCATCAAAGTTGTTGCATTCCTAGTTGATGGAGATAGAACCTTTGCGTTTTCCAAATAAAAAGTACAAAAATGGATACAACTTAAAAACACCTCACATAATGTTAATATCGCTGGCTAATAAGTGTGATGTTCCGCGTGTGGGTGTAGGCAGTCGAGAAAGACCCAATTGCAGGCAACGTAGGTGAAGGGGAATTGGTGAGTGGTTTATTTCAAACAAAACACTGGCGCGCGAGCACACACACACACACACACGAGGGAAACAAGAGGCAATTTTGACAGAAATGTCAGATAGAACCTTATTATTCCAAGATGACGATTTATCCGAGAGCAGGAACCTTTTTCTAAAAAGCACACATACATTGCATGAATGTAATATACAATGAAAATGCATTGTAGCCACAGCAGAATGCACGTTTCAAAAAGTAAAACATAATCAGCCCAAGTATTGAGTAACTTGTAAAGCTCAAGTTGGCTCTGGCCTTTGCTGAGAACTGCAGTTGCATTGGGTGTTGTATTTATATAGCTAGCTAACTATATTTATGTGACCATAAAAAGAAACAACCCCAGGGAGACATTTGTTTGACACCCCATCCAAGATCTCAATGTCAAGTTAGCAACTCTGACTCTTGCTAGTTTTTACACTTGTGGGAAGAAAAATTAAAATAAAATGCACCAGCTCTCAATGCAGATTTAGATCTGAGCTCCATTTCTCCAACAGCTCTTTCACAGGGAGCTATGCAGTCAGACGGCATCCTGTGACGACAATTACATTCATTACCGGCTGTTGTCACTTTTTCTAAGTTGTTCAGAGTTCAAAGAAATGTCTTCCGTTAGAGAGAAAATAATTATCCAGCACCCCCCAGCCTCCAACGTCAGTCTTTCATCACAACTCAGACCTCCCATCATAGATGACTTCTCCCCCCTACTCTCCCCTCTCCTCTTCACCCCTCCACAGATGATGCATTGGCTTTGCTCTTTCTTTTAGCTCTCAGAAGCTGTGGCTCATTTGGGAGCTGAGCTGTTGTGCTCCCATGCAGTCACAGAGCGAGGAAGTGAACCCAGGTAGTCTGGCTGAAGCTTGAGTGTGGGTATGCAAGAGTTTCTCTGTTCAAGTCATTCCAAAACACAATATTGGTAGTTGGGGGGCTGTTTAACACTAATGTGCATCCAGAGCTTAGCATTCTTGGCAAAGTGGAAAACTCTGAAACAGTATTCAGAGCCTCATTGGAGGTGATTGGCAGTGCAGGGTGACTTACACATGCATCTGCATAAATCCACTCATATGTTTTGCCTTGAACCTTAAACCCAAACAATGTATGATGACTATCTGTTAAACATGATATTCCAATTTGATTCCAGTCTCCAATCGATGTGGTAAAAATATGATGCTACAGTCAGCAGCCAGTTAGCTTAGTTCAGCAGTGAATCCTGCACCTAAATCTCTAAAACTGTCTAATTAACACTGCAGCTTCAGTGCTCATATTTCACCCCAGACTGATTGGATGGATATATACTGCTCAAAAAAAATAAAGAAACACTTTGAAAACACATCAGATCTCAATGGGAAAAGAGAAAATCATGCTGATATTTATACTGATATGGGCTGGGTAACGTGTTAGGAACGAAAGGATGCCACATCGTTTGATGGAAATGAAAATAATCAACCGACAGAGGGCTGAATTCAAAGACACTCCAAAAATCAAAGTGAAAAGATTATGCGGCAGGCTAGTCCATTTTGCTGAAATGTCATTGCAGCAACTCAACATGGTCCTCAGTAGTTTGTATGGCCTCCACCTGCTTGTATGCTGCCTGACAACGTCGGGGCTCCTAATGAGACGAC
>JAVQJF010042878.1:0-110085 GCA_036023855.1 Gadopsis marmoratus
AGAACAGTAGTCTAATTCACCCATTCACACACCGACGGGGACACAGTTGCCATGCTGGCCTCCACCGGGGGCAACTCGGGGTTCAGTGTCTTGCCCAGGGACACTTCGACATGCGGACAGTGGGAGCTGGGATCGAACCAGGTTAATGGACGACCGCACTATCCTCTCAGCCACAGCCGCCCTATTTTCAGTAGCAATCTGATTTGAAAGAAGGGGCAGTAGGATAATAGAAAATACACCGTTTTCCACTAAGTTCAAGCACCCATTTCATTGGCTCTTTAAATCTGGTGCAAGTTCCATTCATTTACATACCTAATCGGAAGGGTTTTTTACCCCAAGCAGACAGTCTCTAATAAACACTGCATTAATCTTTTTGGTTAGAATCTTGGGTATGTATAGTTTTTGAAGTCCTCATACAACTTTACTCTGTCTCTGCCTGTGGTAACATCACATCTGTCTGGAGGGATGTTTGTTCACAGGATTTGTCTGGGCAAAATGTGTAGAAGACAGGAATAAGAACAGTGGACCGTGATGTTACTGTGAGGCAGAGAATGTTCAGGGCATCAGTCTTCAAAGGGCACAATCGCCTTCGGAAGCTACATACAACAGCACACGGCCCTGGCCTTAAGGACACACTCCCCAGCACTCTCAGTACCATAGTAGCTCCAGAGCATAACTTTCAGTGTTAATCACTGATAGTGTTTCATAACAGACACAGACTTGTGCCTGGGCTTTATATTAAGTACACACATACACAGATGTAGGTTAAGTGCCTAGCTCATAGGCACAACATCTGTACTCCCACCTGGAAACCGACGAGTCTGGGTGTGACCTTCTTTAACATTTCCCTCCTCTTATTACCGCTTATTCTCCTCTTTTTTTTTTTTTTTACGATCAATGGCTACTTATATCCGCATAGTAGCATGCAGATTTTTTTTCTGGGGAAATGCAGATTTGCACCTTCCATGCGGAAGTACACATGAAAACATGAAAAGAACACATGAAAAGTGTCAGTGTCAGAAGCATTACCATCCCGAACATCAAATCACATTTTCTCACTTTTGTTAACTTGACGGCGAAACGTATCTGTTCGTACATGGTTTTCTCCTGTTGTCAACATGCTTATTTCCTAATATTGATGCAATAAGTTTTATCTTGATGGGGATAACAGGAAAACAAAGCTTGTGACGATTCACAGAAGAATTATTAGATCATTACAAAAGTAAGAATATTTCTATGTGAAACAGTAATTCTTGCACTGGAAGAAAGGCAAAATATTTCCTGTTTGTGCTACACGCTATGTGTTTTTTGTTTTTTTATTTATTTGAGTTTTCTGCTGACGAGGGCTTACTCTGTCTGAAAGAGAAATTTAATTTCTAAGTAAGGAGAAAAACTTAAAAACTTAAAAATGTGCCTGAACTCTGTGGTATCGAATGTTAGTTTAATTTAAAGTGTAAGTTGAGCATTTTACAATAGGTTAATGTGGCACCCAATCTGATAGCACATTATTTGGCTTAAGATGGTACTACAGTGAAGTCATAATGTAATCAACCATAAAACATTATTTATGCCATACAGTCAAGAAAAATAAATCTCAAAAATCAAAGCTTGATTGGCAGAGAACACAGGCTGCAGCTAAATCAGCAAAAATGATGACCCTTTAAGGATAATTTTATTTCTTTTTGCCTCGTTTTTCAAAAAAGCAGTACGACATCTTTACACAAATATAGCCGTATAGTTAAAGCTCATGAGATAAGAGATGAGATAAAGAGAAGGTCTCGCCAATCAAAGCTGAGCTGAGCCGGAAGGCAAAGCTTTCGATCCACCAGCCGGTCTATGTTCCAAAACTCAACTATGATCATGAGCTTTGGGTAGTGACAGAAAGAATGAGATCGTGGATACAAGCTGCTGAAATGAGTTTCCTCCAAGGGGTTGCCGGGCTCACCCTTAGAGGCAGGGTAAGGAGCTCGGACATCTGGAGGGATTTCGGAGTAGAGCCGCTGCTCCTTCAAATCAAAAGAAGCCGATTGAGATGGTTCTGGCACCTGATAAGGATGCCTCCTGGACGCCTCCCTTTAGAGGTTTTCCAGGCACGTCCAACTGGTAAGAGGCCCAGAATATGCTGGAGGAATTACATCTCTCAACTGGCCTGGGAACGCCTTGAGATCCCTCAGGAGGAGCTGGAAAGTGTTGCTGGGGAGAAGGGCGTCTGGATAACCCTGCTTAGCCTGTTTCTACCGCAACCCGGCCCCCAGATAAGAGGAGGAAAATGGATGGATGGACGCCAATCAAACAACTACCAATAGGATTTCAATTAAACTCAAAGACAGCGTTCTGATTAAATATCTTCACATAAGTCACTATAATGTATGCAATAAACAGATTTATGTCACCATAATGCGCTGGGTAAATTAGGATTCAATGGGTATGCCCTTGTCGCTGCGAAGACATAGGCATCCATTAGTGTGAATATATGATTCCATTCATCTCTGCCATAGAGCTTGGGTAGGCATGAATATGTGAAAGAGTGAGGAGAACCAAGCATATGTACAGTATGTGATATAAGTGTGAGATCTAAGTCTACATTTACCATGAATCATGCTGCTTCCCATGTATTTTTACTGCATATGAGGTAACCTTTACTTAAACCGATGTGTTTGAACACATGTAGACTTCATTGTAGACTGAATTCTAAATGAAAAAGCACAAGAATGCGAAAAATCAGGAAATTAGCAGTCATTACTAAAATAGAATTTGTTCCATTTCTTTTTTAAATATAAAATGATTATCTTAGTCAAGTAATCTAGTGATTATCTTTACAATTAATCAGTTCAATATGTGGCATATAAAATGTCAATTTTCCAATTGCTAATGTGTCCAACCGACAGTCAAAACCCCAAAGAAAAGCAATTCAAAATGACAGTATAGAGTATTTAAACATTGGTATATGCACCAACCTATTAGCCACCTATCCTTAATACCACACCCCGACTTTATTTTACCCTGCTCTCCATGAAGGTAACACTACTAAACTGCACTGACACTGTACACTGACGCTGAACGTAACTTGCTAATGTTTTTTCTGGTACAGTCATTCCAAGTATGGCATGGTGGCTTTGCACTGTTGCTTCACAGCAAAAGGACCTGGGTTCAATTTCCCTGGGGGACCAGCTGTTTCTGTGTGGAGGTTGCATGTTCCTCCATAACAATATAAAAACCTATAAGAACAGACTGCTCTCCTCCCTGACCAAGACTGGGCAGTGCTCCAGGCTGTCCTCTGGATGGCTGGATGGGTGAATCTCACTGTGGGACGCACCCTGCGTGTGTGTGCGTGTTTGTGCATGGCTTCACGTGTGACAATAACAGACCTCCGTGTTTGTTTAAAAGTAGGAGCGAGGGCTGCAATGTAACATGAAGTTGAGAAGCTGTCTGGTGGAGGCTGCATATCATATGATAATGCCTCTAAATGGCAATGATCCACTTGACAACTTTAAATCAAATTTCTCTGCTTCCCAACAGCAACATGACTGGCATCAGATGCATGGCCTTGAGCATTGTTCTTTCTAGAAGAAAAAAAAAAGCCATGTAACGTGGGATAGCAGAGCGACAATTTCTTCTGTTGTTCTGATCTTTTCCCTTTGGCCATATGGGGGGTGGAGGGGACAGAAAGGGGGATGGGATGGTTAGTATGAGACCTCTCGACCAAATAGTTGCAGTGAAAGGCCTGTCGTTGTCCATTAGGGTCTCTCTCTCTCTCTCTCTCTCTCTCTCTCTTTCTGTTTTCTGGGTGCATTAACCTCCTCTTCAAAACACTCCTGAACAAAGGCAGAACTGTATTTGTGTACGTGTGTGTGTGTGTGTGCATCCAGTTCTCTAGCACTCCCACTGCTGTCCACCCTCACCAACACTTGTCCACATCACAACACAGACACACACCTGCGAATGAAAAAACAAAAACACACACTTGCATTATGCCGCACACAGAAACACACAGAAAAATAGAGATCTGTGAGCTGTCTGATGTGTGGAATGTGCTCAGTGTTATAAACAAAGAGCATGTTCACACAGCCCTGCGTCACTACAGCCACTTAGGCCCCCCCCCCATACACACAGTGCATAAAGTATGGTTATGCTCAGACCATGAGATAAAGTTATGCTGGAGCAGAACATGCACAGAACATTTGCAAGATAATTTCTGACCTTCAACGTAATGCCTTCATAGTGCCACTGTTAGTGAGGAGGTCATGACAACCAACCATTGACAACAAGACGTAGATGCTGATACAATAAAGTGACACAGCTTACACCATAAATACATTAATGAATGACTTTTTAATGCCTTTTTCTAAGTAAATACTGGCACATAATTGACACAAAGTTTTACTCAAGGATCAATTCCAAGAGGCTATTTTCTGATATGTACATTCTTCACAGCAATAAAATCAACATTTACATGTTCTGTACTTCTTCATCATCATCTTCCTGATGTCCACTGGATGTGAAGCTGAGGAAGCTGTTGACCAGGAAGTGTGTTAATCATCATCACCATGATGGCAAATTATTCTACTCGATCAAGACATAATGTGTCAATACATAATATGCAAGGTAGAAGCTGAATTTTGCACGACAACTTGTAAATTTGGTTTTGACTTCGGGTTTTTAGCGTGAAAACATGTTCTGACAATATATTGAGCCTAGACCAGTCTCAGGTCGATCATAGAACTACAGAGACCGTTTAGATGACACGACTCACCAACCCTCACAACTCCCGAGCCTCATGAAACACTACTTAAACTAGGTGTTACAAACATACAGCAAGCACGACACCACAGTTCTGGGGGATAGTTTTGTAGAAATTTGGCAACATTTCCATAAAGGCCTGTTCAGACTAAAGATCTGAGACGAAACCATTGTTGAAGAGTTGCAAATGTTAGAACTGGTCCGTCTCAGCTCGACTAAAGCCAGCTGATGGTGTCGCCTGCAACTCAGCTTGTCAAATCGCCAGCAGCTGATTTTAGAATGTTTCAACGTCCAATCAGCTCGTAGAGAAGTCATCCAGTCATCTCGACCCTCTTGTTTTTTTATGTTTTCACTGTTTCATCAATACTAGAAATTCAACTGTAGCAAGTAACTTACTGTCACTATCCTCATTGATATTTTAAGATGCTACAGATTATATCCAGATACTAAAAAAGCCGCAGTTAGAACGGCAGTACAGAGAGTTGTTGCTATAGAAACTATACGCCGTCTCGTCTAGTCACTTTGGTGTAAACTGGCAGGTTTCAGAACAATGCAGGTAGTTTCAATTAGTCTCATCAGGAATTTTTGGTCTGAACTGGCCTTAATAGCTAGCATGTTTTTCATAAATCTGAATCTGACAGCCCAGTGAGTAGTGTGTTCAATCAATAAAAATGTAGGAAGGGCGCATGTTCACGTCTGAATGAAAAATATTTGTTATTCATCTATTACATAGCACGCTAGAAATTATCCAAAGCTCATTCATGACATGTAGTCAAGTCAAACGGAAACAGGTTAATGGTACAGTGACTTCAGCGTGAATGGCCGGGTACATAGCATTCCCAGATCGCAAACTCCAGTCTGTACTGCAAAGTCACAGCTTGAGAAGCAGTCAGCCGGGTCAGCATAAGCTAGCTAACCAGTCTGCAGGATAATTTAGCAAACTAACTTTCTGCTTGACATGCTGGCTAATTAAATGTGTGAGTATTGGCCACTTGCCCAGATTGGAAACCTTAGTTAGCAAATAAGACAATATTATCTAAATCAAATAGCAACGTCAATTAATACTATTCAATACTACTAATATTAGGAGAGACATTGTGAGAAAGCCAACAATGGGTATGAGACAATTAAGCATTATCAGCCACTGGTGATGAGAGCTGGGTACCTCCAGTATGGCCGACAGTGTCCAGATCACATCATATCTGCTGATGACCTCACTGTAGGTGTGTGAGACAGATTTCTACACGCATGTGCATTTCAAATTGAGGAAATAAAAAGGCATTTAAAAAAACAGAAGAACCCAGAAGTTAGTCATTTAACGCCAGCTTTAAGAGTAATTGTGGCCAACGAGGTAACATGCACACATTTGATATTTTTTCCAATCAACTGTGGCAGACTAATGCATGTGTGTGTGTGTGTGTGTGTGTGCAGCCAAGCAGCATAGACAGCTGTAACCACATTGCATTTCTCTTCATTTTAGCAGTCTGAATAATCAATGAAACAGCCAGTATATCATATTTCAAAACAAAAGGGTCAAAATAAGCCAAACCATAGATGAAATATTGAATTAATCTGTTTCCAATCACCCATTTTAAACGATAATTGTGTGAAGTAATTGGGAGCGAACAGTATACATACTTTACCATGCACAATAAGATTAACTCTAGTGAAGCACGTGCCATGACTGATAAGAAATTCAAGAATGACAAAGTTTCAGAGCCTCATTCAGTCACACACCAGCCTGAATGACATGTTTTAATATATTTTGCAGTGGTTTCTGTTTTCAGAGGGACAGTTAGTGATGAGATGAAAGCGATGTTAGAAAAACGTGGACCAAACGGGGACAAAGGCAGTGAGGAGCTCAAACCCACGCTAAAGTACAATAGCACACTGCCATCATTGAAAATTAATTAAAGTTCCCGACAAAGAAGTGTCTTTGTGAGGCTCGAAAGAACACAATCAAAAAATCTGCAGTACTTTCACAAAGTTGTTGCTGCGGCTTTATCTCAATACTGTAAAAAGAAAAGATGGTGTTTACTATTAATTTGACATTCTAGTTTTTTTAAATGTGGCTAAATTATACTTCTGTACAGAAAATAAAAGTGGCAAACCTTTATTATTCTCCCCTTCACAAACACGCACACACTGTGTAGTGTCTGTACCTCTGTCAGTGCAGCTCTCGCGTCCAGGTGTACAGCAGCGCTGGGTGACTGTGTTGTATAGCCATCCCCATCAATCCTTCAGCATCCAAGAAGCCAAAGAGGAAATGGCAAAGCACGAAGACTGAGCATCTGTCAGTCAAATAAAAATGGAGGAAAACGCTGCACTCTCTTTCCTTTAATCTATTTCCTTCTTCCTCACTCCCTCTATCCCTTCCCCTCTCTCCCTGTCTCTACACTCGCTGTGTCTCTGTCCGTACACTCGCTCTCTCTTTCTCTTTCTATCACACACTGATTCTCCATCTGTCACCGCCCCCTCTCGTTCACCCCTCCCACCTCATAAATTATTAATGAGCCTCAGATACATACACACACACACGCACACACACATGCTCCACTACTGTCAAACACACTAACACGCACACATGTTACAAGCTAGGCACAACTGTGGATAACAAATGCCAAATCCATTGCGTCTGTATGAGATCATTTTTCTTTTTGGATTTCAGAAGAAATGTCTCATTATTTGCTGGACTCAATCAGGATGTTTGTAATAGAAAACCTTTCTTTGTTTGTTTGCTGTTAAGGGACAAGTACAGATAAACATTGACAGCTGCAGAGGCAGTGTCCAATGTACCGTACACGTGTATGTAACCAGAGCTCATTTCCAATGCCAGTCCCTTGATGGGCACCAACAAAACTGTTGAATTTAAGCAAGACTTAATCCAGCATCATTGGCATTCATGTAACACATTTACAAAGCAAAATGCACTACTGTATAAAATAAAGGACATCATTATACAATTTGTTTTATTCGCTATTACTGTGTGGATGTATGGGAAAACATACAGAGCAAATACAAATACTTCAAAAGAGAGCTGTAAGAATTGAAAATGAAAATGAAGAACCAGCAAATCCACTGATTAAATTAAAGGCAGTGAACTTGCCTTTAACAGAGACTTGTTCATTTTAAAGCTGCACAAATCATGTATGAGGACGGAAAGAAATTACTATCTGACAGTATCCAAAATAAAAAGGGTTCAAGTCATAGAGAACGTCAATACGATTTGATAGGAATCTGCATGTTTAAGAAACAAAGGTTCAGGACTAATGTAGAAACATCTGCACTGAGGAACTGGAAATAAGTGGCACATTTTTTAAGCTTAGAAAAGTGTTGAGATCAGAGAGGTTATGTTATATAAAAAGGGAAGGGGCTTTTTAAGTCTGTAGAGAAAAAAGTGTTTCTGTTAATGCATTGTTTTCTACTGTTCTGTTTTCATCTGTACGTGTAAATTCAGTTTCCAACAGTTCAAAATTTAGAAAAATGTTTTTTAACATGTTCACTTCTAAAACAGTTGGGAACTATTCATTTCAGTTTTATTTATATGGCACCATATCACCACAAAGTTACCTCATAGCACTTGTTCATGCAGAGCAGGTCTAGACCAACGCTTTATGTACAGAGACCCAACAGTTCCCACCATGAGCAGCACTAGGAAAAACCTCGAGCACACCCATCCGCGTGTTGCCGCTCGATGCCTGGTGCTTCATTATTTCCTGGTAGTACAAAAAAGTGTGGACTTTACTGCATTAGTATTAAACTGTGGAATAGTATAATATGCAGTACAGCACGTTTTTTAAGCTTGACTATAGGCAAATGAAGCAATCATTTAATAAATTATGTGTCAATTATCAAGACACCTAAGGCCACACACCGCTTCACAAACATGAGAATTTATAGACTTTGAGCCAAAGTGGGTTCCTATAAAGTGACTGAATTGTTTGAATTGTCTTGACTAAGACTGACAAAACATGCTTTTTATTTTATTCTTTGTTATTTACTTTACAAAGTGTCAGAAGAACAGTGATTTGTTTTGTCTTTGGTGTTCTGCATTAAAGACACACTCAAGACACAAATCTCAGTGGGTCAGCCTGATGATGACACACTCTCCCAACATGCACATGTAACCTATAAACGCTCAAACACACACGCCAGCCATGCATAAATACATTCACACGCAAAACACATGCAGGTCACAGAGAAGACAGGGCTGATCATGCATGAATGTCGTGCACACATGCACACACACAAACACACAAAATTGTCCTTGCATGCAGTGCAGCAGGGGGGCTATGTGAGTTTTCTCATGGACAAGACAGGGCTGGAAGAAAGGTCAGTCAGTAAAAACTGCAAAAATGTATGGACAGATGCTGTCATGTAATAGCAAACACTACACTTTTATTGTTAAGTACTATGTAAAGGAACACTACAAAATGTTGGCGAATACCCGTTCCCAAAGTTAGAGAGGAGATTTATATCCCGATATCAAACTCTTCTCCAATCCAAGCAATAGTTGGTTGGATTTTGTCTAGATTTAGGGTAGAGTGCAGACCTGGTAATGGCCGCTCTGCTAATAAACAGAGAAAAAGCTCCCATAGAGCTGTCACATTGGCCTAGAGGTTAATATGTCCCACTTAAATTGCAACATCCCCCGGTTTTATTCTGACAGTATCTCTTTGTGTGATTGAATATGCAAAGATCTGTATATATACAGATATATGTATAATTATATATGCATTTATAATTTTACATTTGCTTCTAGGCTTTGTGCAAACTATGGTAGGCTAAATGCACTTTGGAGCTATTTTACCTCAGGAATTATACTGATGATTGATCTTCTTGGCTAACTCTTGGTAAGACAGCAAATGTATATTCAGTCTTTATTAAAAGTGTTCCCATAAGTAACGTTGTACATTGTTCTGTACAGGTGACCAAGAAATTCATCATCGACTTAATCGGCTTGAAGTTAGGTGAAGAAACTAACCAAGAAACTAACAAAGAGAACCGCATAGGCGTGTGTGTGTATCTAGGCTTGACCTCCTGACCTTGGCCAGGATTTTCAGCTTCCTTCTGTCTCCAGCCAAACCCCCAAACAATCAATACCACCCCCTGCACACAAACACACCCGCACTACTAGCTGTGACATGCAAATGACCCTCGCATATCATTAAAACATATGCCCTGGTAACAATAGGATAACATCAAACCCCCCCCCTTTTCCTTAAGACGTGCGCCAAGACATTCACACCCACACACACACACACACGCACACACACACCAGTGCACAAACAAAAGCAATGACAACATCAACTTGTGCCCAGATGGACTGCAGTCAGTTGACCGCTCTCTGTTTGCTTGTCTGTTGCAGATCTGAGCAAACACACACACACACACACACTTCATCAATCACCCCGTTACTACCTCGAAATTGAAGCTTACTGCTTGGCGTTATGCCAATAACTTCCACTTGTTTAACATACTATGATTAATACTGAATTTAATGTATACAGACTGAGGTTTGCATACAAAGGAAAGCCCATTAAAAATGTGTTTACTGTCTTATAAGGTCCCGTCTCTGAAAGCTCTGCAGTGAAGAAAAAGGGTTATGTAACATGTTTTCATGACCGGTTATGATGGAACATACATTGACTGCAGCTCTTATATATGAACATTAATGAATGAACATGATATCAGTTGGCAAATACAAATGAAAAGACAAAAGTAGAATCGAGGGCCTTTAATTAGAACTACAATAAGAAGGTAACAGGACTGCAGACCTTAGAGTCTGAGACTTGGAACTCAATTCACAAAACTGACTGGAGACTTGACTTGGACTGGATCTGACTTGACCTGAGATTTGAAAATATTCAAAATACTAGTATCTCAATTTGAACCAAATCAAAGATCAGCATTGAGGACCCTCTACCTCCCCCTATATACGAGCACCTGTTATCACGTGAGAGAAGCGCCATACTTCTGTGAAACAATGACAACCAAGCCATCTCCATGACAACTGAGAAAATTCTAGCCACTGATGGAAGTGGAGAGATGCAGCTGAAAGCTCAGCAAAATGCTGAAGTTGAACTTAGATTGTCTGTCTGTCTCCAAAGGTGAAGAATGACCTTTCACGCTCGAAAATGTTCAAGTTTTCAAGTTTTGACCTGTTAAAATCAAGGAGCAAAAAAAACAAAGACTGCAAAGGGCATGGCTTGCATCACCACCAACCTTGAATATTTAATAATTACTCCTATATGCAATGAAATGTCCTAGACTAGGCCATGTCAAAGATTAATGTTGCCTCATTTTAAAAGTCAGCCTTCAGAGACTTGCAAGTCTTGTAATTGACTTGTATTTGACTTTGCCTGGCATTGCATATTGTGAGTGTTAAGTGAAAACGAAAGCTTTATGCTCAACAAAGAAAAAGTTTACTTTGGTATCATACTGGAACAAGTAGCGAAGTGGAAACAGAAGAGGTGAATGAGATAGGGCTAGAAGAAATGCTTCACAGCTGGACAATGGCTGGACTTGTTACAGTGTATGCCGCAGGGGGGCTGTGAGTTAATTAACTTTGTCGTCGACCCCCACAAAACCACCCCCAACACACACACAGTACAGCCATGTCTGTCGTTATTGAACCGGGTGTGGGAGGGCACTGGGAGAGTTTGCACAAACACACACACACATGTGGTCGATTCCGAATTGAATGAAAAGACCGGAGTCACTCATTTTATAGGTTTTATTACAAGAATTTAATATGGTGTGGACATCAGATAGCTCTGCAGAGATATGAAAATGAACCCCAAACCGCAACCTGAAACATAAAGTTTTATACCCCAAACTAAGTCACCACCTTCCTCCCTTAGCCCTTCCTTCTCCATTCACAGTGAATGGAGTCCTGCATTCTACTCCTTGCCTATGGAGTCGCTGTCGGCACCCCTCTTCCAGTAACTCATTCATTCATTCATTCATTAACCAGACTGCTTATCCCGAAGGGTCACAGGGGTGGGCTGGAGCCAATCCCAGCTAACATTTGGGCGAGAGGCAGGGAAACACCCTGGACTGGTCGCCAGTCAATCGCAGGGCAGACAAACAGACATTTAGGGGCACGCGTTCACACCACATTCATACACCGATGGGGACACAGTTGCCATGCTGGTCTCCACCGGGGGCAACTCGGGGTTCAGTGTCTTGCCCAGGGACACTTTGACATGCGGACAGCGGGAGCTGGGATCGAACCACCAACCCTGGGGTTAATGGACGACCGCACTATCTTCCAGTAACTCTCCTCCTCATCTATCCATCACTTCTAGCTGACAGGTCGGGCTGACCTGGCCTGTTCTGGCTTCCCTGTTTCGGTACTCTTCCTTCACAGCCTCTGCTGATGTGGCGATCACTTTGGTACAAACAACATCTGTTTCCCCTTAACCCAGTAATGTTAGCTTCCCGACATCTCACTTCTCACTAAGTCTGCACTGGTGTTGCAATCAGTCTGTCTCTTGGCTCGCCTAGCTGTCCCCCCCTCTCTGGTTCATGCCCATCTCTGGACATATCCGGCAGAACAAAAGTACATTACCTCCAGAAGGAACATTCAGATCGTTAAAGATCGCAAAAGTTATGTAGTTGGAAAAATATTAATTAGTCACTAGACTATGTAGAATTTGTGATGTATGAGTGTGTGTGTGTGTGTGTGTGTGTGTCCTCTACCTGCACACATCAAACTGAGAACAACACCGTTACGCACAATCTGAAATGTCACCCAACTACACACAGCGACACACTCTTTGTTAGGTGTGTATGGGTGTGTTAATGTCAACTTTATTTGTAACTCCTCCTTTTCCCTCAAATGGAAAATTCCAGTACTTCCCATTCTCATGTCAGGATGTCTGTGTGTGTGTGTGTGTGTGTGTGTGTGTGTGTGTGTGTGTGTGTGTGTGTGTGTCCAGAGTCCAGAGCTAATCCATGGTAAGCAGATACAGTATGTGGGCTACTATCAATAAGGCCTTGTCCAGTGGATGGAGGACTGAGCCAAACAATATGGAAGAGGAACAGACTGCAGCTATTGTACCCACACTGACCTCCTCCTTTCCCTCTCAAGTAACATCACGCTGTAGCACAAAAGACGAGAACCACAAGGATCCCTCCCGTGCTTCACTTCAAGGTGCTATTACATGAGGGCACGTTACAAAGCCCACAGACAAGGATGTCAGAGAGAAAAAGGTGTTAACAAGATACAAGAAGGATTCTCCAGCAAGGTAAAAGGTCTGAACAGTGGGTAAACTGAAGACAGAAGCCTAATTTGGGGGAACCAAGTACATGTTCAGCAATAGATAGCAAAAAAAACAGTTTTCTGTTACAACACAGCTGCTAAAAACATCTCTGACTTTAGTCGATAACATCTCTGCCAAGAACCTCTCTGCTTTCTCACACCAGTATTTCAACCCTCAGCTGGTTTTGCTCCATTTTTAACTGCTTTTTTATTTGCAGGCATATGGTATATGGTCACCACATGTCTTGGCTCAGCATGTCGTATGTTGTCATTTTCTCAGAAATGTCATCAATTGGCATATGAGTATAGTACTAACACTAACACTGTTGTTATTGCCATATCTCTGTTTGATAGTGTTAGAATCTTTCTGAAAAGGTTTTACTCGATTTGGATTCATATCTGCATGTGCATGGTTAGAGGAGAGTACCAGTGGTGCAGAAATATAAGAACCATGTTGATTAGACATCCTGATCCCATCATTTCAGTAAATGTACTTAATGAATATGTTGCAAGATCTTATTGCAGCTACCATGACAACAATATATTCCCTCAGATTCTTCTAAGAATCATTTTTCATCTAACAATATATTGCATATAACAGCATACCAACAAATCATGTTATAATGACAAAGGTCATTATAAAGGTGCTTTAAACAAGATGCATTCATTTTGTGTATTAACAAAAAGGTTTTGTGATACATTGTTGTCAAGAAAAGTTTTCCTGTTAAAACAATCATTTGGAATATGTAAGTACAAATGAGGAAAAATGCGTCATGATAACATGAAAAATGTTTTGTTATAAGTTGAAAAGGGCGGTCATTGAAGCAAGAAGAAGCTGAGCCATTTTGTTTTGTCATGGTGGCAGCAAACAGTTGCTATAAAAGGTCATAGAGGAGTTTTTGATTTTATTTCTAATCAGTTGTGTGGTCACTTATGAACCGCAAAGTCACCAGGAGTTTGTGTGTGTTATCCCTTTTGAACCAGCATGGAGCGGGTTCCGTTCTGGTTTGCGCACCTTACTTTTAACCGTTCGGGTCATTTCGCCCAAACATAAACTGGTTTCTTGACCTGAAGAGCGAACCGTGACAATATCAGTGGGCGTGTCAAATTCTACAGGTTGGATAGAGAGGATGGAGAAGGTAATAGTGTAATATGGTAATAGTCTTCTTATCACTAATAGTTGGTCGGCCCATGCTTGCTTTTTGAATTAAAAGCAAATATCTATAATAACAGAGCAAAATCTTGCAGGTAATCAGTGCGACCTGCCATCTCACTACTACTGTACACTTCCACTGTGCATTGTGCAACACCCTCTGTTGATGACACTTCCTTGAGTAGATTGTTCCAATTAAACACGCGCTGGTTTGGTACATAGCACAAAGAACCCAACAATCCTGAATGGAACCGGTTCAAGAATCAGAGCTAATTTGGTGGAAAAGGGACAAGAGAGGAAGTGACTTTTTTTAATGTATATTGCCTGAATCAGGTTCAGAGTTTTAAAGAAGTGAAAAGCTGTTTAATGGGGATATTTATTTCTTCAATGTATCAGTGTCTGCATTCCTGCAATACCTGGAAAACATCTGATCTTGAGTTGCATCGTTTGATGTAAAGAAATACCACCATATGTGACAGCACACAACAACAATACCTCTGACACACACACACATGCATAGACAGACATGAACATCCCCCTTCAGCGGTATCAGGTAGCTCACTAATTGAGCTGTTTAAAAATTTACAGTGGCAAGAACATAAAGGGAGAGAGGGTGGGAGAAGGAGAAGCACGGGAGCATGATATTAAAAATCCTTTTTGTGGAGGCCACTTTAATATTCACAGACAAAAACACACACTTGTTGACTACAGAGACAAATTGAAAGAAAGGAGGAGGATAAAAAAAGAGAGAAAAAAGCTGCAGAGTTCCTTAACCAAATACAGTAAGGAAACCCTGAACCTTCCCACAAAACTCTGCTGTTCCTTTCACTCTAATTACACTGACTGAGCAATGGGGATTTAACTAAGGCAGTTCCAGCTAACTACAATTCCAGTAAAGCAAGACCACATTTACAGGTTTTGGGAACACAATCCCTTAAGGCTAACTTTAAGGGAGCAAACAACTAAATATGTTATTGGGAATTATTGGGGCGAAGATTGCTGTGCTGAACATTGCCGATTGGTCAAATTGGTCAAAGAATTAATATAGCGATGGAGGGCAGGCTTTTATGTTGAATGGCACTGAAAACAAAGTGATCTAACAAAATTATGAACAAAACTTAAATTTTCTGTTTCTTTTTCCAGGGTTACATTCTAAAGCAGAAGAAACCCCCATAAAAGATTCACCAGATTGAAAGCACTACAGTGCCTGTTTCCAAAGTAGACCGTCTCCTTTTAATGGCATCCATTCATAAATCAGGGTTGTGCCACAGCAAATGCAAAGAACAGCATGACTACGTGCTGTGTCCTTGTGTGAGCATTACATCTCAAATGCAGCCATCGTATTTAAAACCATAGTCACAGTAATTTGCCTAGTCACCGTGGTGGAAATGCAAACAGAGATGCTCAAAAGGGACTTTCGTTCATGTGGCACCATAGTGCCCAAAACTATTTAGTTGAAAGCGGCATTAGATTCAACTTTCACATCAGGCTTCTTCCCAGTGAGCTTCATCAGCTTTCACATTTGTACAAAAGACTTTGGGCACCATTTTCCTGTCCTTCAAATTCTAATTTGCCCGTCTGTATTGTACTTTGGTTCCCACCTCAGAGCGCGTGGTGGACAGGTGGGAGGAGAGGTGCAAACAGGTGGGAGGTTCATTCAAATGAGGCAGTGCAAAGAGAGTTGTTGGTATTTTGGTGGAAATGCAAACGCTGTTGTGTCACATTGGCTCAGCTGTTTTAGAGCAATGGGCAAAGTGACGTGACTGGCCTGAGAGGTTTATTAATCACCACACGCTCAGGTCTTTATTCCACTTCAGCCAGCCCTTTTGCACTTTGCACATGAACGGAAGGAGCAGGTGCGCTTGTAGACACTCACACAGTCCGGGGCTGCCTAGGACCACCCACTTTGCACTTGCGTGATTAAAATAGGGCAGTTTCCCAACAGCCAAACATGGGTGTTTTCCTGATAAACCCATTTAGCCAATAATGGTTTATAAATCTCTTCACACTATCAAGTGCTTAGAATTGGACAAAACAGCTAACTGCAAAAAAAGACTTGCAGATTCATAAATGCTGGAATTTTGATTTGTGCTTTGTGTGAGATACAAAATTAGAACCAGACAAACTGACAGACAAACCTCATTCAAATAGTGAGAGAAAGCAGACAGCAAAAGGGGGAGGGGTGAGAGACGGGGAGAGAAGAGGGAGCAGCTGTTGCAAACACTGAGGAAGAGAGAGAGGCTCGCTGTCTGGAGGTAAACAAGACACACACCGGTAATTGAGCAACAGTTGCCATGGCTACATTGATGCTGACTATGCTCCCATACCAACCCTAGACACGCTGAAAACAACCTTCGAATGAGCATTTCCTTTCATTCTAAATCTTTTGTTAATTCGGGTAAGTGTCACTGAGACAATGAACAGGTACAGTCAGATGTGAGCAGAACAGTCAGCAACATACAGTACAACTGCTGCAAACTGACATATCACATACAGGAAGTGAAGAAGCTGAGATTATACAGACTATTTAAAACAGTCAAGTGATCTTGCAGCAAAAAAAGATGATTTGAATATTCTGTAGTAGCTGAGCAACACACTTTACCATCTGTGAATAATTCCAAATGTTCTAATGAATGCTAACAAACAGAAATACTTGGTGGCTTCAATCTTCTAGCATATACATGGTTATTATGCTTTTCAGTGTTTTGTATTAATTATATATATATATACAGTGCTCAAAAAAATTAAAGTAACACTTGTTAAGCAGAGTATAACATCAAGTCAATTAAACTTCTGGGATATTGATCTGGTCAGTTAAGTAGCAGAGGGGGTTGTTAATCAGTTTCAGCTGCTTGGTGTTAATGAAATTAACAACAGGTGCATTAGAAGGTCCTTAACCCAGCAGCAGGACCAGTGTCTGCTCCTTTGTGCAAGGAGGAACAGGATGAGCACTGCCAGAGCCCTACAAAATGACCTCCAGCAGGCCACTGGTGTGAATGTCTCTGACCAAACAATCAGAAACAGACTTCATGAGGGCGGCCTGAGGACCCGACGTCCTCTGGTGGGCCCTGTGCTCACTGCCTGGCACCATGGAGCTCGATTGGCATTTGCCATAGAACAGCAGAATTGGCAGGCGCCCTGTGCTTTTCACAGATGAGAGCAGGTTCACCCTGAGCACATGTGACAGACGTGAAAGGGTCTGGAGAAGCCGTGGAGAACGTTATGCTGCCTGTAACATCGTTCAGCAAGACCGGTTTAGTGGTGGGTCGGTGATAGTATAAGTCACAGAGACATTTTTCTGCATTGAGTACTTTTACTTTTAATAGCTTAATTCTAAGTAAATTTTCATGATTATACTTATGTGAATACTTCCTCTACCGCTTTCAATAGACAACAATACATAACACAACATGCTTAATATATATTACCCCTCCACTGGGAGAATATGACCCATGTGACCTTATACTCCTCCTCACCTGAGATCAGCAGACTTGCTGCCTGCACTTATCACATAAAGACTTCCCACAAAGCCTCTTTTCTCTCTCCACATTAGATTTACAAAGCCAGCATCCATGCAATTTTCCTAATTGTAGCCAGAAATTCACAAGGCTGATATGTTCCCGTCAGGTTCCTGAGCGCAGATTTCAGTCTCTGTCATCACATTAGGACAAATCCAACTAAGCGATTATCATCAAGGGCAACAATAGAGCAAACCCGTGAGATATGTGTGTGTGTGTGTGTGTGTGTCTGCGTGAGGGAGTGTAGAGCATGACTATTGCTATGAATTAACTTAACTAAGCACATGCACACAGTCTTTACACAACCAAGACATCAGTTACAGGCTAACGATCCTCATCAGGAAGTATGAAATATTTTCAATATATGAGCCACCTTCAAATCAATCTATCACGCTATCTGATGATCAGGCGCCGATGCACACGTTATCTGTGATGGACAGAAATAAATGGTGCTGATATAAGGAGAGAAGGGCACGTGGAGGACGACATGTCCTCTAAACATTGCGAGGCAAGTTCTTCATGGGCCTGGACTACAGCGCGTTACATCTGAGATGAGACGAGAAATCACATCATGTCCACTGCAATCTCTGGCCCCCGCGGGACACCACTGCACTGTGCATAACAACATGGAGTGATGGGGACAGGGACGAAAAAAGGGAGAGAGAGGGAGGCAGAGAGACAGAGGGAGAGGACGGGGGGGGCTAAAGCTTAACCCGCTGACATTTGTTGCCATCAGCTGCAATGGCTATCTCTAAGCCTCACACACCCACACCCACTGAGGAATAAGACCTTGTACCGGCATTTGGAAATTCAGTTTTGCAATTTAGTGCCTATCCCAAAGTGACCTGTTTCAAGTCACATAAGAGATCCAGTGAACATAACCTGCCGAGCTATTTGTCCTGGACTTACATTCTAATCTCATAAGCAAGAATATGATTTGGAGTCTGCTCAAAGCCTTCTCTTAATGAGTTGAGAGTATTAAGTGACAATGAAGGCTTATTTCTAAATAAGAGTGTTAAACGTGATCATGGCTTCTATTTTCTGGTGTCTGGTGATATTCTATATTTTCTACTGTCAATAAATCCCATGAAAAGAAGCCTGATATAGCATGATCCTCTTTGCCAAAGACCTCTATTGTTGTCTGGAAAAACCACATAAATTGACCTCTGTTTCACTGTGCTCCTCATTACCATAACACGGACTGCATTTCTTTTTGAGTCAATCCCGCTTACACCGTCCTGCTGCTGTAAACACTGATGACATTTGGTGCTCTAGCCAAATGTGTATTAAGCTGTAGTTGAAAATAGTCCACAACAAAATCGCCACCTTGGAATTCTAAGGTTCCATTTGCGTTCTGAGCAATTTTGAAATACTGAGCTTTAAAGTTTTTGCATTCCCAATAGTTGATAGATAGAAATGCATACAACATCAAAAAACACCTCAAATAATGTTAATACGTTATCACAGAATTAGAATATGTCAGTAACTCAATTTTGACAAACATGTTAGATAGAAACTTATATATATTTAACCTTGTAAAAACAAAAAAAACACACTGTCTAACTGTTTTAGAAAATTACTGAGCTTTAAAAAAATAACAAAAGAAAAAAAACAATTATATGTTTGTGAAAGAAATCTATTTTACAGCAGGACCGAATGGACTGAGTGCGACAGATGCATGGGGACGTAGTAACGTGCTGTTAATTTTAGTCTTTTCATGGGATTTGTTGACATTCCGAAAAATATAAAATAATTATCCTCATCCTTGTCCTTTGAGTGGGTTGTGATGGCACTAAATATAAAGTTTTTGTTTATTCTTATCAAAATATATCACAGAAGCAAATTTCAAAAGAAGTAGTATTTGTGCAACTTTCACCTGTACTACATAATCATAAAGTATTATGTAATTTATATACGCTTTATAAACATGACTGCTACAGTATGTGATTGTGATGCTATTTCTGCTGATGCAAAGTCCCGTCTGTTATTTGTCTGCCCCATTTATTTCTGGCATGACGATTGGGATGGGGGGGGGGGAGGACTCATAATCTTAAAATGTTAAATACATAAACATTTGTAAAATCCACTCTGTTCTATTCTCAGCAGAGGACAGTTGGCAGCTCCACTCTGGTTGCTATTGGGTATAAAGAACTGTTTGTTTTGTCTGTTCCACACCCGATCGTGTGCCTATGATGTCCTCAAATGGCAACCCTTGTGTTGTTTTTTTATTTTTAGAGTTACACAGGATTTTGACATTTCACTCGTTTGCCTCATCCTGTGTCGCACGGCGAAATCTTTCCACCACAAAACAACAAAGAAAATCCCAAAGGTTGCTCGACAGATTTCTTTGTTTCTCAGAGTTTCAGGGTGGATGTGTGTGTGTTTTAAGTGCTGAGTGCAGGGTGTGCAAGCCCATCTACCATAAATGGGGGCTAAATGATAAAGTTCAATAAATAAAACTTTGGTAGCATACACACCCAGAAACCCAAAGCTCTTGGCGTGTATGTAGATTTAAAACCTGAGGGGAAGTGCGTGTGTAAAGAGGCTGCGCTGGTCAAGTGAATTAAAATAGGACTAGACTATATACAGTTTGTTCTATCTGTGCTTTTTGAGTGCACGGAGGACAGTTCCAGTGAGAGACTTCATAAGCTGCAAATACAGTATAGTGCTGATCCTACAGACTCAGGCAAGGCAAGACCCCATTTTCCTCTCACTTGACTTGACTTAATTAACCAAAATGAGTCAGAAGCAACATTCAGGATTTAAGATTTATCCTTATGGGATTGAGGATCTCTCTCTCTCTCTCTCTCTCTCTCTCTCCCTCTTTCACACTCTTCTCTCTCTATCTTTCTGTTTATGGTTGACTTCGGTGTTAACTTCCTGCTCATTACTTTAATGATGGCGCTACTGTAGGCTTATGCTCACGAGTGCAGTTTGCTTTTCAACACTGCAGTTTGGGAATAGCAATAAATACATGAGGGCACGCAAGCACACACACACAAACCCATGCATACAGTGACAGAGAATCACATGAAATCAAAATCCCACACATATATAACGTGTGTGTGTGTCGTAAGCAAAAGACAACTAGCAGCCTTGTCGAAAAACTTCCAAAATCCAAGAATCTTTCACGGCATGTGTCAGCGTGCAAGTTGCATGATAACCACAGATTTCTGTGACCATTCACGCACACACTTACTGACAATAAAAGCGAAAATGAAGGAAGGAAACGTAAATGGGAAGCTGGGTAAAGAGCGACAAACATCTTTTTTCTCCTCTGAAGTATCAGCCTAACTCCCAACATAACTGTTATACAGAGAAAGAGTCTGACAGACAGATATATCCAACCCCAGCTCTCTGCTTTTGCGTTAGATGCATTATTCATCTGTGTGCCAATTTGGAGGAACCCTCCCAATCCCCCGGCAAGCACCAAAAAGAGAAGAAGCGAGAAAGAGAGCGAGAGAGAGGGAGACTAGAGAGAAGTCACAGCGAGAATGTCAGAAAAAGAGAAAGACAGAAAAAGAGAGAGGAGAGGGAGAGGAAAACACCAGAACAAAAGAACGAGTGAGACAGACGCAGAAGAGCGGGTGCGGGAACGGCTCAATCTCGCAGCTGCAATGTAGTGAAACATCCAAACAGGATTTCAAATGATCCAGGGAGACTTCTCCCTATATGTTTTGATATTCCCAGCTCTGCCTGACTTTGTCTGTGCAGATTAATGACAATTTCCACGCTAAAGACTCTTAACCCTGTCGAAAAACACAGAGGGAGCAGAGACCACGGGCCTGAAGCTCACTCCTTTTATCCTGAAATCCAACTGCACGCTGTCGCTAAATCTCAGTCACACATGCTGCAGCATAAATGCCAGAGCAAGCATGCCATCAAGCATATGCAAACACACCACCATTTCAGCTCATATCACGCCCTGTCGTCATCTTTTCAGGATCCTACCAGCACCCCTCCCAGTCCACCACAGTCTGAAGCCATCCATCCTGGGACGGCCTGCTCCACATTTAACCCCACACATCCAACCTCTGTCTCATCCTCGCCCTCTTTCCAGGTTTGTTACCTATTATGGCAGCGGACTGTCACACGTACAGACCAGACCCTCTTTAACATCACAGCCTAGCAGAAGATAAAGTGGTCACCCACAGCACCACCTTTGCTTGATGGATGTGTGTGTGTGTGGGGGGGGGGGGGGTAAGTGTATGGGCTGGATCAGTAGGATTGCTGTTTAATCTGCCGCCCTTTCCCCATAGTGCAGCTCTGAGCTTTTAGACCTAACAGCTGGTTGCATCTACCACCGAGCCCATGTACTGACGACTAACAGGTCACCTTTGGCTGTGGACCCCGACTTCGCTTTACACTAATATTGTACAATAACATCTATCTGTATCATATGTTGAGATCATTATTTTACGCCGCCTTGCTGCTATGTGATTATTTCCACTGTACTGTTATGAAATAGTATTAATGAACGGCGCTGCTGTGAAAAGGGCGTTGGCTCGCGCCTCCTCCGCTGAAGGATCTGTCAAACTGTGGCGCTGCTCTGAGGATTCGCCTGTCAGATTTGGCTTTATTTGTCAGTTTGCTGTGTTTCTGCTCCCTCAGCTTTGTCGCGTCACCATTCAGATTGCTTCAGAGGGCTCCTGGGAGTCTCTCACATGGAGAGTATATTGCCGGGCCTCGGAGCTGGTTTACATCAGGTCAGTCAGACAGTCTGCTTAAGCTCTACCAATAACACTAGTTATGAGGATTTAAGCAGCTATAATCTCCCTGAGGTTCTGTCATCACAATCAAACGGCCCGGGGCTGAATAACTGGGTCTCACACTTCATAGAGCTTCGTAGATGCACTACACATGTGCAGAAACTGCTTTCTTTCGCATCTTAACATATTACATACATACATAAACAAAATGACTTCCCTGTTTACCTGCAAAATCGAATTTAATGTAAAAGAGACGGACAAAACATTAGAAACACCTTTCAGTGACACCCCCACTAACTACGGCCTCGTGGTAGGGTATATTGCAGACCTATTGTGTGTACTGTAGCTAATGAACTAACTCAATATAGATTTAAGACACATTTTCTATGCTTTTTATGTTATTTATTTGTGAAAAACCAAAAGCATTGCAGAGTCACATGCTCCCACAAATCATTTATATCAGCCCACAGTGATCACAATCACAACTCAACTCAATAAAAAAAAAAGATGTGGCAGGGAGACTCAGATTGTGCCCCCTTCTTTTTAATTTGCAAAAACTTCGATTTGCTTGGTTTTCAAGGGTGAAAGCTTTCAGTTTGTAGCTTAGATCCACAAACTCAGTGCTACGTCTGATGACTTCAGGATTACACCCCCTCTCAAATGTTCACATAAAACAGAAACGCGAAAGTCATACAAGCGTGAGCGCACACAGAACCACACAGACACACACGTACACGTGTAGACCCACATGGCAGCGCCAGTTCCCAGGTCTCGGGTGGCGAGTGATGTTTTCACACTTGTGTGGGGAGATTGCTATTTCTGCACGGAGCCAGATAACTCAATTATTCATCGCGGATGCTAGTGCACTCACTTTACCTCCATAAGGAAGGGGGCGGGTGTGTCTTGCTCAGAGTGTGTGTTCCATGTGTGCGTTGTCTACGTGCGTGTGTACGGGGAGACCTCCAACAGAAGATGAACCGCTGACATGCCACACCACACAGTAGGAGAGGAAAGAGGCAAGAGGAGAAATGAAGAAGGAGCTGTCATAAGCATGGCAATCAAAGAGATATGAAGCGGGGAGGTGAGGATGAAAGAGCAGGAGAAGAGGGAAGGAATTAGTTCCCTTATCTTCTCTCTAAGCCAACTGTGCACCTTCCAGTCCTCTCTAGCTCAACAAATGGTTACAAAGAAAAAGACTTTTTGAATTACCAGCAAAACTGAAACTCAGCTACCGCGGTGCTCAACCTTTCTGCAAAAGAGGGCTTTTAAAGCACCTGCAGTCGTGCTCCTGTTGTCTGAAACTAAAACATTTTGAGTTGATGCAGTACTTGTTACACATACATACACATATATTCTTTATGACCTTTTTGTCATTGTCATTGTTTAAGTACAGAAAGACAAGACACAAAGGATGAGAGAGAAGATAGGAATGTCATGCCAATGAGGTGGTGACGTTGGGTTTGTGGTTAGACACTTAGCCACAGGTCTTTACACAGCAGAGTGCAAAGGCCGTGGATCAGTGTGTATGCAAACAGCTGCTGAGTGCTGCCCCTAGAGCACATTTATCAGCCCTGACACGCCACATGGAGTCCTAGGAAGTTCTGGACAAACGCACTGCACACAAGTAACCTACAGACACAAACACATGTCCACATATGCACACACTGTACATGTAAACAGAGACAACTACACAAACACACACAAAGGCAAATCTTAGAGACAGAAATTCAAGCCTAGTTACATGCACATACACACGCAAACTCACACACCACCGTTCAACAGAATATATAATTTTGTTGTGCCTCCTGACATCAATCTTCAAGTGGAAACATGCACACATATGAGGGACACATAACTGTTTGTCCGCGGCAGCCAATCTCTGCTTGAGCTGCTGCCCTTATTTCCCCGAGGACGACTCCTAGGAGCCAATTGGAGCGGTTACACATGTCGACACTTCCATGCAACCACTCACCACAGCACACCCGCCCAGTGGCTCTTTTCATCAGCTTATGCAGTCTGTAACTGTCACACCGACACACAGACTGCATGTCGTGCTGTAAATTCACAGAAACACACACACACACACACACACACACACACACACACACACAGAGACTTACTTAGCTATCTCACTTTACACACACATGCATTCACACACACTCCCCTCCACTTTAATCTTTAAGGCAGGCAGAATCTATGAGAGATTTATTTTAAACCATTCCCCGGGGGAACTTTACGGGAACGAGCCAGTACTGAATCTGATCACAACATTCGCTTTCTATGTCAGCAATGTATGAATCCCCCTCACCCCTTTAGCCTGAGTTTGTAAGCAAGCTAATGAGGGACAGAAGGAGAGGTGGGTTGGGGGGGCAGGAAGAACAAACTAGCACTGTGATGAGTGTATACTGTAAGTTAGCATACTGTCTATAGCACACGCCCCCATGGTTTTGGGTGAGTCACTATCTGCACTTGCAAGCTTGCATCAAGTCTTACAAGCCTCAATATGCAACGCAGTTTCTGTAAGTGTGCGTTTGGGTGTGTCATTTTCAGCAGAACCAGAAGAAAGCACAACGCGAACCTCAGTTGCTCTATAAAAGCTAAGCTCTGACACAACAAAGCCAAAAGAGCGACACACCCCTCAACCGCCACGCTGCCATCTCCCATTCATGGCCCAGCACTAAGTACCATCCAGATGACTGTGTCTAATTTTCACTGGATATTCCATTTCCATTTGAAAGGTGGTTAGTGCCCACTGAGCACTGTTATCGTGGCTGTGCAGACAGAGTGAGGCTGCCCCGCTCCTCCCAGCCTCAGACGGAGAAGCCATCGATTTGATTCAGGCTTAAAAGCCAGGTCAGCCTCAACAGTGGCAACTTATGGAAAAACCATTACCCCAGGTGAATTCTGAAACGTTAACCTACATGCATGTTTGCCATCGCTCTCCCGCTCTCCCTGTGACTATCCTACACAGCACCACAGATGGAGCGGAGACAGCAGAGAGAGCGCGAGAGCTCTGTGGGTTGCTTCTCAATGGAGTATGCAGGCTGCTCTCTAGGTGAGTCATGCTGCCTTTCTTTACACGTCTTGTCCAAGGCCACCTACCTTACACCTCCACTCGAGCACAGCCACTGCCAAGTTACTACGCCTGCTCATCCATTACACTACTCACAGCATCTGACACTGTAGAAAAGTCGCAGGTGACTAATGTGATCCAGCTGAAATGCCTGCTGCTGCACTGAACGCTGATATGATTTATGATATGTGGTGTTTAACGCTGAAAGCCATAAGTTATATTAGTCAGAATGTCATTAGTGATTTGCCTGGTTGAGAGTGATGTTAAATATTAAGAATGGCATATTTACTGTGGTTGGACTGGCTGTCAGAGTGATGCTATCACTTTTTCAGCGGTTAATTCAACTGAACGGCAGGCTTCAACATAATGTTCTGCACCAGACATAAAAAACAAGAAGCCCCCGTGGAAACAACCAGCTAACTGAAAGTCAAAATCATGCTGCTTCTTATGTCCAAGCGATGAGACCCTGGCTGTTCATAGACATCATCTTGCATTAAACTCACCAGCTATATGTACGTATGCACGTATAGCTATATACTTGGGTTTAGGCCTGCAAACAGGGTGGGAAATTAGCACCAGTCAAATGCTGGCAAAATATTAAAGTGGCTGGTAGATTTCAGACACAAAATTATAATAATTTACAATTGAGTGGCTATACTAATTATTTTCATTATTCATTAATCTGCCAGTTATTTTTCCAATTAATTGTTTGTATAAAATAATGTCAGAAACAGTGCCCCTTATAATTTCTCACAGCCCAGGTTGACTTGTTTTTGCCCAAAGATATTCAGTTTACTATCGTGTATGACAAAGAAAAGCATCAAATCCTCACATATGATGATTTTTGCGTGAACATTTACTAAACTGATGATTTGATTATCAAAATAGTTGATCGACTGATTGATTAATCGACCAACCGTTGCAGCCCTGCTCGAAACACATTGCTATTAGCTGCTTGGTCTTATCTGACAACACATAGTTGCATGAGGTTACTTAACAAAGTGTTAATATGTTAGTTGTGCTAAGCATGTGGTTGTATTAGTAAACCGCGTTTTCTCAACAGAGTTTTGATTTCAATGACGAAAACACAAACAGGACAAAAATGACGCTACATTAATACATTACAGGCATCACTGCTCAGTATGAAAGAAGCAGAACACATCAATATTGATTTCACTTGATGTTGGCCTTGCATATTTGATGGCGGTGAGATGTATGTGTGTGACAGCGTGAATCGGGTTAATATAGTGCAGGGGTTCTGCTAATCGGGTTAGCGCACAGTTTGGTTAATTGAATTAACAGAGATTCCATGACAGCTAGCACGCTGACAGACCCAGCTTGCTATCGATCAGATGGGTGAATGAAGGGGACAAACACAGCAGGTTCTTTCATTAAACAAGTGCAAGCACATGCAAACACAATGAACCGCACGGACGCATATACACAGACGTGTCAGATTACACTGGAACATACTGCATCGGCTCAATTCTGACAGAGGGAGGGTGGAGGTCTATAGATCCCATCAAATGAAATACAAAAAACTGCTGAAAGTGATGACGGTTATTTACGGAAATGGTAGCAAATGGCTAAATAAATATGGATTTGTGTGTGTGTTTGTATAAAGGAGAAGGAAAGTGTGTGAGAGAAAAAAGACAGAGACCACTTGGGACCTCAGCTCTCTTTCATGTGGAGGTGAATACATACATAATAAAATTAAATCATCAAAAATAGCCCAAAATAGTCCCAAGCCTTCCCTCAATAATTTACACGCAAAAAGTATTATACATTCCACATTCTTCAAAGTTTACATTAGTTGGTACATTTAATAATCCATGTATTAAAATGTCAAAATGATGACAAAAATAAGTACTTTTTTGTGCCAGTTACACAAGAATTAAAATGACCTCAGTATATAGTAAACGGTCTTCCTGATCAGAGACGTAATTTTCTAAAAAAAGCAGAACGTGTCAGTAATGTGGTTGTGTATCTTTTGATGTGCTGCTCGCTACCCATTATCTGATGGTAGCTAGGTGCACTCTGCAAGGTGTCGTGGGGGGGGGCGAAGCACTAAATAAAGATATTTTCAAGGTTTTCAGGCATGAAGAAATTTCAACCCCAGTTGTGTCACTTCCCTTCCTCGCTTAACACAATCTGCTGCCTCCTAAAATAGCTCAGCGTTTCTCTGAAGCCAGACTCTTGACTTAACACCAAGATAGACAGATAGGGTACGTGTCTGCAAAAACAACACAACATCCATGCTGCGACAAGCACACAAACACACTGCAAGATCTGGAGATTGGTTCTGTGTGATCCTGCTATGTCAAATGTACACCCGTAGTTTTGGCTGCTTTGGTTTGGCTATGGGAAGATCACACGCATGTGATACTGTGCTCACAGAAAGTTTATGACCTTTATTTCACGTTGGAAGAGCGGAACGGTATAACTGACCTCGCAGAGAAAATGTCACTCCAACGTGTTTGACGTCGGTCCTCGTGCAAAGAGATATTTCCAAATGTTGAAATGTGCCAAAAAACTGTAATCTAAAATGGATTAGCTCCCTCTTGCTTGTGCTTGTATTTTGCTGTGAACCATTCTTTAAAGCCAAAGGCAGCCTCTGGAGTGGAGGTCAGCCGATCTCTCTTTCCACAAGCCACTCTTATTAAGCAGCACCACTAAAAGCCGGAGGATTCTCTTACTAAACCAATCAATATAGGATCTGCCTTGCCGTGGTCCCCGGAGCCCTCGACTCCACCCTTCATTCTTCCTCCAGCTTTCACTGTCCCTACACTCTCACTCATTCATGGTAGGCCTAAGGGTGAGGTGGATGCTACTGTGTGTGTGTGTGTGCATTTGAGTGAACCTGCACACCCAAGGCAGATCTGATATCAAATGCAGCGCTATCCAGAACCTCATGAGGTGAAACAGGTGAAAACGGTCCTCTGAGGCAGAGCTGAGGAGCAAACCGCCTGTTAATGAATAAATAAACACACCAGTCAGCATGAATGCACCACTGTCCTCGTGCTCTTTTGAGTGCACAGGCTGCTCTTCCTTCACTAACACCTGTGTGACTGTCAGAGGAATCAATAAACAGCCACTGTTGCAAAGGTGAACTCGCCCACCAGCGCGTGCCGTGCTTACACTGGCATGTTGCCTGTGTCTCAAACAGGAAGAGGCGTTTACACACACCTCACATGACACACCTTATATTCATGCTGATGCCATGGCTGTATTGCCAATTAGAGCAAAGCACACAAATATATGCATACTGTTAATATGCAAATGCAGACAGATGGCTTAGGAAGGTGTAGAAACACACAAACCCACTCAAACATTACATCCTATTATGTATTATGTCTGGCTCAGGCCTAATAGATGACTGACTTGATGACTAACCCATTCGTTACTATACAATAGAATGTCTATGAGAAGTCACTTGCTTCTGTTTGTATTATTTCTTGCTGAGATATTCGTTAACAAGAGGGGTTTCATGCTGCAATCCAGCTGCTGCACATGATGGCATCATGCAATTATCTTCATGTGTGCTGATGCAATAGGCCAATTACCCAATTCAGTTGTGTTTGCTAGCTGATGGTGTGAGTTTGAGTTGCATTATGAGTGCAACATACTCATACTACTGCTCTGGCTTGTTGCCACTCTGTGCCTTTTAGACACAATTTTGCTGGGAAGAAGGGTGACGTGAATTTCTGATGGAGCACACCTGTAGACATCCCAAATCAGAGCATGGAAAGCGGTTATGCAACGCTCTCCCCTTCCTTAAAGCATGTTAAAGTATGCTGATCTGAAGGCATAGAACAAAAAGCAGAAGTGCGACAGAGAAGAGCATCCTGTCTCCGCTAATGAGACCCAGATGATTCGTTCTGTTTGCGCAGATTAAACTGTTGTGTTGGTATAAACACTTCTCCACCCACAAGAAATGACAAACTGAAACTTTAAGATGAAAAAAACAAAACTGTGTCTTCTATTTTCAGCATAGATACAGAGTACCCCGCTGTACTGTAGCTGTAAGGCTCGTTCAGTGAGACACTGAGCTCTGATCGGAACAATCCAGCAGTCCAACAGCAGAAAGCTGAGGTCAGGTCAGATTTCCTTAGGTCAACAAAATAAAAAGATTTGACATTACTTAAAAATGTGACTTTGCAAACGTATAAATGTCTATGTGATGCCTCTGTCCAAGCACAAGGAGAGGAAGAGGCAAAGTTGTCTCCATCAGCATGTCTTCTATGACTTTGACCTTTTGGACATGAGATGGACCCACAGCTACACTGAATTTGCCGTAACTCCGCCACTCGCTTTCAATACCAGAGTGGCATACCAGCTCCAGTTTTGTGCCTCTCGTGTATGACCATCACACTTGAGTCACAGGGCTAAGCATCTGATTATCCAAAAATATGAATGTTATATGTTACAAGTAAAACATGACATATTAGAAAGAAACATGATCGTATACCAATATGTCTGATAGGAAAGTTCCGATTTTAGATGCACAAACTGAGCGAAGAGATACGTCGTCTCCAGCCACCATCTTTGTTTGGATTAGGATATGAGGCCCAACTCAGTCCTTTGCAATGGAAAGAATACTGCTTCATCCTGATGGTTAGATGAGTCTTTGAGGATTTTGGAAATGCCTACAGAGGCAAGTGTCCACTTCGGTTTGTGAAAGATTGACGTGTGTTTATTTTTCGGGAAAATGGGAGGACATGAGAGGCATGAACTGGGGCTGCAGTGGCACCTATATGCTTGCTTGGAGGTTGAAAGAGAAGGGGCATATGGGCGACAGTGACTGTGATAAATGATGAAAAGCCACACACACATGCATATATTAAAGAGGTTTTTTATCATCACCAGAAGGCTAATAAATCAAAGAGCACTGGTGAAACTAAATATGAGTTCAGGGTTGAAGGAATATTTTCTCAGTGGCGACTATAATTCTATGATCAAACTACTGCTAAGACCTTGGAAGGTTTTCAAACAATCTAAAACCAGTTGACAGGGAGTAATGTTCTTGTAACTGCTAGAAGTATGGTTTTAATTGTAAGCAGATACACACACTGTGGCCGCCTATTACAGTGGGCTCCTTTCCTTCACATCCAACACAGATTACCTTCTAGTCCTTAAAGCACCAAACGCTGGCACAAGCAGCAGCAGCATGTTTTCTCTCAGTTCACTTGATTGGCTGCTAAATGGGAACAGAGGATGGAGTACATTATCTACATGTAATAATGGAACAGAAGGGTACAGAACGAGCATATGAATCTGTGTTGATGGTATCACGTTAGACATAATGGGGGGTTAAGAGCATACGTAAATCGCTGCTTTTTCTTTGCTACTTTATTTAGCATATTTAGTTTGATCTCGTATATAGTCATGCTCAGGGACATTTTGCTGTAATGCTGCTGAGACATGAATCGATACTTGTGAATTACAGCGCTCCTTCTCTAATGGCAAGCTACTGCAAAGCTGTGCCTAGTCTGAAATGTATTTAGTGCTTACTGAGATGACGGATACTTAGCTACCCATGCACTTAACCAACACTTAACATATTAACGAATTAGGAGGATTCTGTGTGATTATAAGTTAAATGTACGGATTTAAAAATCATGTGACAGGAATTTTGAGACGCGATGTACTGTAGTGTAAAAAAAATAATAATGAAGGTGTAAGCGGTCAATGTCATTTTTTGTTCTCATGATTTTTCCAAGAGGAGAGAAACTGAGAGTATCACTGTTGCTGTACTGTACCATCATTTTCTTGATCTCTGGTTGCTATGGTGATTTGATTTTGTTTAAATGTGGTATTATGTGTTCAGTTCACCACTGGACGTCACAGAAGTAAAAAAGAAAACTATTCTTTAAATTAATTTATTCCACTTCTGCTTGTCATCCCTTGTCATTCTCACTCTTTCTCTCTTCAGTGCCCATTTCCTTGTTTCCTGCTTTGGCCTCTGCAATGCCTCTTATTGCCCTATACACAGCATTAATAATGGAGAGCATTTTATGCAGACAGTGAGTTTTGGTGCCCTGAGCTCTTTGGTCACGGATCCATGGCAATAATGCTGGGTGGCAGGCCAGTTTGAGGCCCCGCACTCCAAGTCCAGGCAAGGGCACATCTGTCTGGCCAATCTACGCCCCCCCCCCCCACCGCCCGATCCCTGAGCTATTACGCACACAGCTGCGCATACACGATTTACGGACCATTTACCCTGTGATCTGTACAGCTCACATCATACATTTGCACCTTTTACGAACGACCAAAGGCCACAGACAGTGACTGACATTTTCAAAACCCTAAATAGAGAGCCTCTGTGCCCTCTGTTCTCCCTTACGAACACTATAATTCGCACCATCATACACTCTCATTCATACATTCCATTTTTAATGGGGGGAATGATGAGATGATAAGAGGGAATGATGGTGTGTGTGAGTGAGGTTGGAATTACGTCTGATAGAAGATAAAGGTGTATGTGGACAGTGGTTGCGTGTGTGTGATGACCGATAAGAAAGAGGGGATGGTTGTGTGTGAGAAAGAATGACTGTGCATGAAAGTGTTTAAGAGAGGGATTATTTGAAAAGAAAGTTGGTTTAAAATCTCTCCGTTTCTAATTGGCTTACTTGAAAAAGCCTGCACCTACTAAGTGGCATTTCTAGCAATGTTTAGGCTTCAAGGAGAGTTTAAATCACGCCACAGAGCAAGTTAAGGGGAAACTTAAATTTCACCAAGTTTTCTTTGAACAATAAGGTCACCAGCACCACGATTTGTCTGATGATTTACATTGTCCACGTCATGATTTTAAGGGCAGTAAGCTAACCGGGAACTGGAAGTGCAATTCCATTTACATTTCAATCAAACTCTCTCTCACACACAGCTATTCTAGTCATTTTCTCTCAGAAACATGCCATCATTCTGTATTACACGCACTACAATTCCCAGTCACTGCGCACTCTTGCAGTAAAGCCTTATGGTATGTCTTACACAAATTTGCCCGCTGTGTTTCTGCAGCCCCTGTTTACTCCTACTTAAGTGTAACGGCTGCATATAAGTAGGTACAGTACAGTGATGTGACATACACAAGTATGATTTATGGCCTAAACAGCCACTCATAGATACACATATACATGTGACTCTTCAGGCACATGTCTGCATGTGTGTTTCTGAAAGAGAGAGAGATGTGTTGCATGCACGCGTGTGTAGGAGACGAAAGGGAGATAGAGCACAGAAGCCTTGGTGCAGGTGTGCAAGTGAACCCGGGAGAGAGTGTGTTTATGTCTATGAGATGAAGGCGGGAAGGGATGATGGGATGGAGGGCGGATGAGAGGGGAGGGAGGGAGGGAGGAAGGAAGGAGCGCCCCAGTCCTGTCGCCTTGGGTGCATCAGCAGCAGGAATTGTTCTCTGCCCTGTGGGGGCCATCTGACTGTTCTGTCACCCTCCACAGAAGGCTGACTCTGCCTTAAAGTGCTCGGCCCCGCGCCTGCAGTTGGACATGCTTGATGTTTAATACATACACAGGGAGGAATATTGAGAGCGCCTCAGGAGAAATGCAGTACACAAGCTGTAAGGGAGAGAGTTTTCATGTCAGTTTGTAGAACAACCAAGAATAGAGGAGCTCCTGTGCAAAGTGAGCGTGGGCTGGCTGTGAACATAATTGCCCAGAATTCGAACCAGAGCTGGAGCTCCATCGCAAATTTGAAATACACGAGATCCACGAGTTAAGCACCTCTCAACAAAACGCACTTGTAGTGAGTGGGGGACGGCTTCATACTGGCAATTGTGTAATGCACCGACTAATCTACATACAGCAGGCAGGAAATATACATCACGTCCATATGCGATGTTTCGGTCAAAACAGCGGTGGTGAACTTATCACATAGGCCGAAACGCCTCTCCCAGTCTGCCCCTGCACCGCTGCATTCAGCATGAGTGTGGTGTAATTCAGGGCATCACTCCTCAATAAGGCAAGAGAACGGGCCTCAGGGGTGACCCTCCTGCTTAAGTCAACACAATGAGTGTAATGAGGTGAGATACACACGCACACACACACACACACACACACACTGGAGATGGGAACCCTTGCTGCATAGTAAGTGGATTTCATTCATCTACATGCACCGAGCCTGCTGTAGAAGTTATACTCACACCCACACACTGAGCAGCACAGCAAGCATCTCACTCTGTAGCTTATTAAAGGTGAGGAAATCATTACAGTGTGGTTGTGGCAAGGATTGATGCTGCTTTCTATCACTTAGCAGTTATGTCACTTCCAAGGTAGACGGCCGTTTATTCAAGTCCATCCTGCATCGTAACAGACAGCACTTGTACTTTGCTGAAGAATCATCCTCAATGTCACAGATCAACGGTGACAATAAAGAGTTAAACTGATATCAAAAGCCACTGTTTCTGTTTGACACGCATGTGTCTCCTCCTGTGCACCTAAAGGTCTCTGAATTCATCCGTTCTGAGTTGCTAATGAATCAACCCTGCTGTGTAAGTGGGACTGGTGCCACGTACAGCATCTTATCACCCACGCCCTCTGGGCCATCAGCGGATTAATGATGCCTGCATGTGACAGCAGAGCCCCTCACAAAGGCTCCATTAACGAGCCGCGAACTGAGACTGTCCGTGGCCGCAGTGTGCAACACATGTTCACTCTAATCACAACTTTAAACGGACGCGATCGACCTCCCAAGTCACCTGCACTGCATGACATTAAACCTTGATGCGCGCATGCATTAAGTTGCGGGTGTGTGCGGAGGGGGGGGGGTGAGGGATGTGCACCATTTCCAAATTAGCAAGGCAATTTATCACACATCGCTGACCAACCGGTGATGCTGCACTTTACTGAGACGCCTATGGATGACTGGTCAGACAGGTGGGATGGAGAACCGCCCGAAACTGTCCAGATGTCACCAAAGTGGAACCGAAACGAAACGGAAAGAGATCGGATGTATTGTACTCACGCGCCCCCCCCCCCCCCTTCTCTCTCCCCGGTGCGTTAGAGGAGCATCCCGGTCTCTCGGGGCCAGCTCTTCGGATGAGTTCTCCTGGGACAGCGCGCCTGGATCCTCACTGTCATTCTTTGCAAAGCCTCCAGCCTCCTCACAGCCTCCCCGCACTCTTCCTCTTTGACATCACATGTAAAAAATAAAAAACAAAACCAACCGAACAGCTGCACGTGAGGGTCGCCTGTAACTGCTGCCGCAGATCGTCCGTCTCTCTCTCCGCGCGGGGCGCAAGTGACAGCGGCCGGTTCCTATTTGAGGGGATGCTGACGCGCAGCCCTCCTGCCGTTCTCATCTGGCTCCATCAGCGCTCGGTTAGGCAGCACCATGTGACTGAAACCACCGTCAAGGCAGACAGCGGGGCACGCGCGGCTTCCGGTAAGAGCTTTCAGAATAAAGCACACGTATTGTAAATTAGACCTCAGTGACAGCAACCTAAAGATTAGGCACAACCCAAAGTGGCAAGGGAGGAAATACAACAATAAACGGTTAATGAGAGTTTACTGGAGCTTAATGTCTGTCTTAAGTGCTGCCCATTGAAGAAATATCATAATTTGGAATATATATGCAACTGAGAAAATGTAAACACTATTTTATATACAGAGTTGTTTGCATTGCTTTTTTAAATTAATTTCAAGGTAGAATGGGAACCGGAGCCTTCGGCTATCAAGCTCCTCTCCTGTGGAACCAGGTCCCAGTCTGTGTACGAGAGGCAGACGCCCTCCTCACATCTCCACCTGTACGCACTCTTATACCATTAATGCTTGCTACTAACTCGACTGCGTCCCTGGTTTCTCTCCTCTCTCTCTCCTTCTGTTGCTTTCTGCAGGTATTTCTGTAGAGTCTGAATCTGTTGCAGCCACCTGCTGCCCCCATGTTCCCGCTATTATTAGTATGACTATTATTATATTGCTACTAGTATTATTTTATTAATATTAACATCAATACCATTACTACTGCTGCTGCTTTGCATCTCTATGTGGAACTGTACTGTGCTGCTATGTGTTCTCTTTCCTCCTGCTCTCACTCTCTCTCTCTCTTTTCTTCTCTCTATATAACTAAAACTGAGCTGGATTAAACTGAATTAATTCCTAGCAAGGTGTGTTAATACGAATGACAATGAACACCCCTCTTGTGGCTTGCAGCCACTTTCAGCCAAGACCGATATGGATTAAATTAATATTACAAAATAACTATAAATGTGTTCTGATGTTGATATATTTTACAATATGTATATGTATATAAAGACCAAACAAGGGCTAATATACATGTGAAAACTATTCTGACATTCAACATTTCGCAAGAGAAAGGACCTCAAAGTTATGCCCATGTTCCTCTGTTTCTCTTAGCTTTAAATATGTTAAGGTTAGCATTAGCTTGTTGTTTGTCAACCTGCTAGCCACAGTAGTTTATCCCAAATTACTGAGCAAAATTCTAGCTAACATAACTGTACAGGTACGGATTTGACTGAAGAAACAGTCAATTTCTATTTAAATCAGCTGATATGCCAAACACATTGATTGGAGAATACCTTTTGTAATTGTTTGATTGGGATTGCATTTTTGGAAGTTTTCTTTCATAAAAAATGTTGTACATATCAACATCTACCTCATACATGCACCAACCGCCCAGCTTCTCTGCTCCTGTTTTCCTTTCCAACTTGTGCATCCAGACTGTAGCCTATATAACCTAGGTAGTGCTTAGGTTAGGCTATTCTGTTGATCAAATACAGTAAAGAAGAATAGCCTTGCGTAAAATGCATTTTCACAGTTTCACAACCGGTTATATTTGTAGTAAAAGAGCGCCCAACTAATTGTATGCTTTTATTTTGAAATAAACTTGCCTAATTTCCAGTGTTTTCCCAGCTTGTGTCTGACTTGACGTACCTGTGAAGGCACCCATTCAATTAAAACCGACCTCATAGACGAGTGCCCTCAAGCGGCCAGAGCTAGAACAACATCAACTGTTCAAAAATGATTCTGGGGACCAGCATTTCTTCACCAAAGCATAATCCCATTATAAATTATTTATGCGCTCCTCATAATAGCCTCTGTATTTATTCTTCATTGAATCTGGAATGTTCTTCATGGCAAAAAAGTGAAGAAAAATCAGATGAGACTCTGCCTCCAAGGGCAGATGCATAATCTTAAATTTTTATGAGCATGGGCTCATAAAAAGAAAAGCATTCATACGCTTGTGGGGTAGCCAGTGATGGCTGCAGTCTGCAGCGACGTAGGATAGTTTGAGTTGATAAATGTCCTGTAGAGCTGTAGGGAGCAGCTCATTTTGCAGATGTAAGCTTAGGTTATGATGATTTGCCACAGTAGGTGTTTGTTGCACCAATGCAAAATATTCTGTGTTGTTTCTGTTTCACCCAACAGCTCCCCAGGTGACATACAGTATTTCAGCCTGAATAATGGCATATTTTGTAAGCCTTTGGCTTAAGCAAACTACTGTTTCCCCAGTAACTTCAGAAATCAAGTAATTCAGGCTGCTGTAGGTGTAAAGAAAAGATACAATCTATTTAGCCCTCATGTCTCCGTCAGCCTCACAAATGAGGGACTGGCTGTTACATAACAGTGAAGCAGGTCCTCTTTTGAGTGTGTTTCTGCGCGAGGAATTTTCACTGGGGGCGTTTGAGCGCCAAAAATGTCTGACAGGAGAAACAGAGAATTAAAAAGAGAAACAGAAAGAAAGAAAGAGGGAGTGGGAACTAAAAACGACAGCCTAAGACACTTTCAAAGATTAAAAAGCCTTGTCCTTTTGAGGTCTTTTTTCCATTGTTGTCCACTATGAGTCAGACTCTTGGGTCTCTAGGGGCTTCCACAATGCAGGTCCCCCTCAGAGCAGCGCACCACTGGCTGTCCTGTCACTTCACATTAGTGTCTTTGTGGAGAACAGCAGCCCTGGAGGGCTTGGACAAACTTGCCATGAAAGAAGTGTCCTGGACATACACACACACACACACACAGGAAATGCAGCTGTGAATGAGTGAGCTTCATGCATGCAGGACGGCCACTAATGTATTCGACTAGTAGCTCTTGCACACACTGTCTTGGTGTGTAACAGTAAAACATGGCAGCTGTTACAAACAAATTGGTTAATGCCACTGGCTGCACACAAAAAAGAGTTTGTACATTTAATTACATGTTACTGTGTTTAAAGCCACAAGACTTTATCTTGTGAATTTTTGTCAAGATTCAAATGTTTCCAAAGATGGCAAATATATCATCCTGAATTTGGGGCGAAATGTGTGTAGAATGATGAGCAAACATGAGTATTTCCGTTTGATGTCATACTGTAGCCATACAATCATCTTGATCTGGATTTCACACAGCATCATTGTTGAAACAAGCGGAATGAAACGTCAAGCATGAAAGTTCTTGCCCGACCTTGAAAACAGCTAATTGACAAAACAATTCCAACTCAAGGTCCACTTACTTTTTCTGGCGCTTTTAACAACATTACACAGTCTTACTCATCACTGTCGGCCTGCAAGCTCTGTAGCTGTTGTGATTACGTCCATTGCATTTTCGGGGGCTTCTCGTCCTTGTTGGCTTACAGATAGCAGGTGGAGCTTGAACGGACAACCGAGCAAACTTCAACTGCTGATGACGATGGTGTGATGTGTTTAAAAAGCTGCAGAAAAAGCTAGTGAGTGGATTTTCAGCTGGGATTGTTTAGCCCGGGGATGGGTTTGTCATAACACGTGCAGTCTGGATTCCCATTAACAAAAGCTCTAGCACGTAAAGTGATGCACAGTCACAGAGTCACATGTAAGATGCTCAGCAGGATGTACCACCTGGTTGTGCACATATTACATAAGAGAGTAAAGTATGTCCCTAAGGATGCTCAGGCCTGTCTGAGACGAGAAAATATGGCTAGAATAAAAGTTCTGGCGCATAGACAGACCATGAATCATCAGCAGCAAACATGCAGGTGGGGAGGGGGTGATGCTGAAGCTACTTCAGATTGATCACAATTCCTGTTTCTTCAGGTTTTCACCGCTCATGATGAGACAGCAGACTTTTTGTTTCTCAGAACCAAAATTCGTGCCTGCTCGCCGGCTTTCCATAAATACCCCGAGGTTATTTTTGGCGATGGGGGGGAGGAGGAGCTCCTCCTGGGCCCGGCTGGACGCAGGTGGGCAGGATGGCGTGGGACCGGGGAGAGGAGAGAGGAGGAGTGTGTGTGTGTGATGAAATGAGATGTGAAGTGTTCCCTCACTCAGCCAGACGCGTAAAAGATTCATCAAGCTGGTGAGGAGAGAGGTGGGACCTGCCTCCATGCACTCCGGGGGGTGTTACTTTGTTACTTTTAAGATCTTTTCTATTATAAATCACCGAACTGGCTACTCAGAAGGCAAAAGGTCTGTGTGGAGAAAGGGAGGCAGGGAGATTTAGGGAAGGGGGGGGGGGTGAGGCTATAGAAAGTGGAAGTTGTGTGTAAAGAAAGTCGATATAAAATAGTAATAAAAAATATTATTCTAACCGGAAAAGTACCCCCCCTGAGATGTGAAGTATCCAACGTCATTTGGACCTTTGGGGTTTTTAATTGCTTAAAAGATTATTGTTTAAAAAAAAACGGTAAAAGGCGCATCGAGGTGAGTGTTGTGGGGGAGACCTTCTGTCTGGACGCAACATTCGGAAAAAATCACACAACTGACACAAACCCCCCCCCCCCCCAAAAAACACACGTGGCTTCCATTTTGAGCGAAACGCGGCGCGCGGCTCTTCTCTGAAGCCTGTCAGCAGCTGTGCGACTCATCACGCGGCCACACGATGGCGCCTGTTCTCCATCAGCGGCGCGTCGTCACGGTAACAGCAGCTCCTCACGAAGCTCAGAACGAGACGAGCCGTATGGATCTTTAACGCGTCGCCCACCAAGGAGCTGCGTCTGTGACTCCAGCCGCCGTCGCGCCTTTTAAATGGGCTCGGTGGGAACGTAGTCGGTCACCATGGCAACAAATTGAGTGCCTCCGCCTTCTCGATCGCCACGCCACAGACTGGAAACCAGAACAGCAGTTCACGCCCCCAGCCAGCCCCCCCCACACCCCCCGCCCCCCGCCTCCCGCCTCCCTACCGGCCGGCTGCAGCGGAGGCAGGCAGACCAACCCGGAGCAGCCGGGGCGAACCTGACGCGGAACCTGACGCGGAGCCTGACGCGGGTTTCCTCCGCTCACCAGCGACACACACCGGGGCAGCGCAGGAGAAATGGCCCGCCGGTGCTCGGATCGGGACTGAGTTTTGGTCGAGCAACACTGAGCGCGCCGGCGACCCCGATCCCAAGTCACTTCCTCCCGGCTGAGAGTCACGATGGGCTGCTGCAGCGGACGATGCACCCTCATCTTTATTTGCACTTTGCAGCTGGTGAGTCGACCCGCACTTCTCCACTTGTTGTTTCACAAGTTCGTGCTTGGAAATGGCCTCCGCGTTGTCTGTCGGTAAACTGCCTGTCAGCCGGGCAGACGGCGTCCTGTGGAAGGCTGAGTGTGGAAACTGACCCAGGATGCGTTACAGAAATATCAGCGCATCCCAAAAGTTAAAAAAATACTAAAAGCACAAGTTGCCTACCAGACGCACGCTCCAACAAGTCTCCATGTTTTCTTCCCCTCTTGCCTGTTGTGATATTTGCTGAAATGGTGCTTAAGTAAAAGTCATGACTGATGGATGTTGTGTTTTGAGCCCATTCTAAGCAAGTAGCAGTGCTGTTTAATTCTTCAGCTGATCCTTGAGGAAAGTCACTGTTGTTGACAGAAACAACACTATTAACAAGTGCTATGAGATAACTCTGTTATGATATAAATAAAATTGAATTGAATTGAATAGAATAGAAAACAGTCTGCACAGTTTTTGGGGTAACTATGCTGCGTGATGAAAGTGCATCAACAAATATTATTATGCACGTGCTCTTTCGACTACTGTACTGGTGACCTAATAGCCTAGATCACCTGAAGTCGCCATCACGCAGTTCTGTGTGAGGCATCAAAACCCATGTCTGTATTTCAGATTAATATCCCGCGATGTTAAACATCTAAGACGTCTTGCTATTTGTTCAGCAGCATCTCAGACCGTCTTGTGGAGTGTTGATCCACACGAGCACAGTGGGTGCAGAGACTTGTTGGAGCGTTTCAGTTTCTGACCAGCGAAGTGTGGCCTGTGACATTTTACTGACAGCAGCTGTGCACTCTCACATGATGCTTCCCGTTGACTCACAGGCCAGCTTGCCTTTGCCACTATCCCTGAGTAGAGTTTACTCGACAGGGTGTGACAAGGTTATTTATGGTGGTATTAAAACTGAGCCTGCTCACACCATAAGCCCCGGAGTAATATGTCGCTTTTAACCAATAAGGGAGCAATACAATCGTCTCCAGACAAAGCGTCAAATGGGAAAGTTCTGATGTATTGTATCATGCATGGGGGAATCCGAAAACAAAGAAAAATGGAACACATAACCAACGGAAAGCACACGATGGGAAGTGGCAGTTGGTATCCGCAGCAACTGTGTTGAAAAAGAACCCAAAGTTTCAAACCTCTAACTAAAAAATAACTCTTGCTCCTCCCATTTAATATTTTATTCCCCTAATCCAATATCTCCAGACCCGTTCAGAGTTGCAGGTTATTGGCTACTGCTTGGGTAGGTACACACAGTCTCACGTTTAACACGCTTACATACATAAAAGGCTGTTAATCTAGATTGGAAAATAACCACTGCCTGAGTTTAAATGTGTATTTATTCTTTCTCGCTGTCATTTGAATTACTTTCTTCCGCCTTTGGCCTTAATTTCCTGCTGCCCTTTCCCCACTTCATCTTCAAAATTAATTGACGGCTGGTGTGTATTTGTGGGTAACACTCGTGTACCTGTCAGGTTTCCACTCTGAAAGTTAATATGATAGTGAAGGAATAGGGAACTAGGACATTAGACAGCATCTGCTTGTGTCTTTTTGGCTTGGGTCGCAATGGCCTCAGTATTGCTCCCTTCGTAAAACTTTGTCTTGCTCTCTGATGACACGCACACAAACACAGAGGGTTATGAACCCACCTTGAGGGGCACACCTGTTTTCCCTTCCCAGTTCGGACCTATTTGCCTCATTAGAGAGAAAGAGGTCGACCATTCAAGAGGATATAAAGCTGTCGGCGGGCTGCATGAAAATTCCCTGAAGACTCCCGGAAACAGCTTTATTTTCCCTTGGCACTATTTCTGGATGACCTGACACTTCCTGTCTGCAGAAACACACACACACACACACACACACACACACACACTCCTGATGAGTTTAACCTGCAAAGAGGGGTTGCATTAAACCATGCATGACCTTTCGAAAGGTCATCATGTTGTAGACGTGTGTGTTTGCGTGTGTGTGTGTGTTCACATAAATATGCGTGTGTGTGTGTGTGGCTCAGCACAAGGGGCCCCCACTCTCCCCTGGCTGAAACCTATGCATTCACAATGAGCCAGGTTATTCCCAGTCCATTACAGGATAAAACTATCATTAACAAAACAACATACTCTGCTGCTCAGATGTAAAAATAGCCCTTGTGAACCGCTGTGTGTGCTAATTAGCCAGACAGAGTGCTTTGATCAAACCTCTTCTGGCATCTCGGCCATCCCCTAATTGAATTGCGGTGCGCTTTCCTCATCAACAGGCCGAGCAGCGGGACTCATCTCTCTGGGACAGAAGGCAACAGATAATGAGCCTGTATTGATCGAAAAGCCTCTGTTCCCTCTTTCCTCTGCAGCCTAACTATTCCAGACAGTAGGGCTGGATCGTTGTCAGAACCCCGATCAGCCCTAGAGAATGGCAAGCGTTGGCAGGAAGCCCTGTCTGGTTTAATGATTCGTTTGTACTCCGAGACACAGGCAAGCTCGTTTTTGTCTCAACGGGTTGTTTGTTTGAGGTGTTGACCTAAAGCTGACCTGGCATAGAAGCATTTCGATTGGTCAGACTTGGGACCCAGACCAGACGTATTGTGAATGTCAGCGACTGGCCATGGGGAAGGACGTCGCTCTGAATGGAGCTGATGGTTGATGCAGCTCTGTGGACGGTGGGTGATTGATGAAGGAGGCCTCTTCCTCGGTCATGGTGGTTTTCTGGGAAAGGGCAGACACACATAATCGCACTGAACAACGGGTAATGAGCTCAGAGCTGAAATGCCTGGCCATAACTGTGCTGGCAGCACTGTCTGACGCAACCTCACCGAGTCACAGACACTATTTCACGCACCCCTCTTTGCACTCAGACACGCCCACAGACGCAGCTGCCCATTCTGATCTGTGAGTTATAGGTTAGTAGGTCTAGTGTTGGGTTGAGATTACAGCCTATTGGATGAGGGGAGGAAGTGCAGCTTTGTGGGCCTCTGACACGATGAGAGAAATGAAGGAACGAGATGGGAGGGGATTTTATTTGATCCCAAGCAAGGAGAAGAAAAGGGTGTCCATGTTGTCCCAGTGAGGGTCTTCATTTGTGGCATGTTTCAGTGAAATAATCCACAGAGGCAGCAGAGATCTGAATGGTCATCTACAGTCAGACTACCGGGAAGCGCTTTGTGTGTGTGTGTGTGTGTGTGTAATATCTTGCGCCACACTGCCCACTTTTCCTTTTACTCATTTCATGACAGAGCTGGAGAATACACTAACTTTGTAGTGAAGGCTTCAGAGAAGAAGAACCCGGGTTCAACCAAAGTGCTTCCACGGAAGTTTTAGCGGAGAAGCAGAGCGCCTCCTCCTCCTGAAGAGTGTTATCTCTAAAGGCATGACATCCTTGGCAGGCGTCACGTCACCTCCCGTGCGTTACAAAGGATTTAGGCTGTTTCTTCCCAGCTTCCACTGCTAACTTATTTGCTTTACGGGAGCACGGCAATTCAAATTTCCTGTTGAATATTCATGAGCCTAGAGATGCTGGATGTCTATCAACAAATCCACAAACACACACACACACACACACACACACACACACACACACTAACACACACACACACACACTAACACACACACACACACATGGGCCCATAGCTTTGGTATTAATGCATCACATGGCTGTAATTAAGAATAATTACTGCAGCTGGGCCAAATTGCACTGCAATAAAACACTACAGTATCAAACCAGCAGATCTAGGTGTGAGGCTTACTGCTACTGTATAATCCTGTTCTGTCTTGCCAGTTCCCACGAGAGGTGATGAATCAAAACCTTGTAACTAGTGAAATATGAAAGCTGTTCTTCGCAGGAGCAAGAAGATTTCAATTTGATCACTTACAGATGCTACAGACATCTGTTTAGGGTATCTCCTTTGGTGGGTGCTTTGTGTGTATGTGTGTAACTTCTTTAGAGTGTCTCTGTGTGAGAGTGGATTCTGGTGTGATCAATGATAATGAACTGTATTTCCTTGGCACTGCCAGGTTGATGGAGGAGATAGGCCAGCGGGAATAGAGGGGATGGTCACAGCTCTTTTATCCCCCCAATTCTTTCCTTTTGTCTCTCGCCTCTCCGGGCCTGCTATTGAGTTCTCATGAAGCCTCTCTGGACCGATTCATATCATTGTGAGCAGAAACGGTATTTATTTATTTATTTTAACTATTTGATTTGGCTTGCACAGATGGCAGCAGATTAAGATAGCATCCCTATCTGAATTATCCAGGCAGATACCGTGTGTGTGTGTGTGTGTGTGTGTGTGTTAGACTCAGCTTGCTGTAGAGAGATGGGTTCCATATAAACTACACACATTCCCCAAATACCAACAGCAGTACATTTGTTGGCCTCTTAGTTAATTTTGTATTTTGTAAAGTGGATTTAAATGGAGCTGTACCAGTATGTGCTTAGACATTTATTACTATTAACATACAGGTTATACACAAAGTTTACTGTGTTCATCAGATGTGGACTGGGCATAGGGTTTGTAATCTACACCACTAAGCCTAAGGCGACTCATAGTCAATTATATGGAACCCAGTGAGCATCGATCAACACTGTGGAGCCAGGTTTTTAGCTCAAACTAGCATCATAAGTCTTCTTGACAAAATAAAAGCAAGAGCAATCAAATCGACAGTGGTTGTTAACGTTGGGGAGAGCACGTTGTTATTATTACGGCTGTCACTTTTTCAAAAAGTCAAATTTGAACCCCCCCACCCCTCTCCTACAGCGGACTATCGGACTATCTATATAACTATACTCTTCAGCATAATCTTTATATTTTCCAGTGTGGTGTCATACATTTGCTTTTTCCAAAATCAGCAAATTTTGCCATCTAAGGCACGGAACCCAATATACATCCACACACTGCTTCTCAGATGCTTCGGTGTCAGGATTAGCCTGTCAGCACAGCTTTGCTCACTAACATCATCCTCCATTTTTATTTATTAGCTTAATTTACTGATAGGTCAATAGGGCATGCAAAAGGGAAAGCTGATGGTGAATTTTAAGAGTGTCCTCTACTTCTGTCTGTTGCGCTTATAGACTGTAAATTTAGAATTTGAACAGGTCATTACAGTTTGAATATTAGATTTATTTCCACATTCAAAGGTTTGTATAGAAAATAACAGCCCTAAGATCTTATTTTGTAGTGTTTAGTGGTACAAACACTGGTTTGACACATAGGGTACCAACACCCTACACATCAGCCTACATTAACTGCAGTAGAGGCAACTAAATAAATTCTCAAGCTAGTCTGATTTAAGGATATAAAGAAAAAAGCAAAAATGGAAGCCACATCCACCAATCAGCCATAACTTTCTGACCACTGACAAGTGAAGTGAAGAACATTGATTATCTGGTTACAATGGCACCTGCCAGTGGGGGGTGGGGGGTATATTAGGCAGCAAGTGAACATTTTCTCCTCCAAGTTGATGTGTTGAAGCAGGAAAAATGGGCTAGCGTAAAGAGGTGAGCGACTTTGACAAGGGCCAAATGGTGACAGCTGGATGACTGGGTCAGAGCATCCTCTGCAGCTCTTGTGGGGTGTTCCCGGTCTGCAGTGGTCAGTACCTACCAAAAGTGGTCCAAGGAAGGAAAACCGCTGAACCGAGGACAGGGTCACGGGTGGACCAAGCTCACTGATGCGCGTGGGGAGCAAATGCTGGCCCATGTGGTCCGATCCAACAGAAGAGCTACAGTAGCTCAAATTGCTGAAAAAGTTAATGCTGGTTCTGATAGAAAGGTGTCAGAACACACAGTGCGTCGGTGTATATTACTCCAGGTCCCCAAGGCACCGTCTTGGCAGTTTGCAGTCATGTTGCCAAGCCTGCTGAAGACTGCTCGTTGAAATGGTTCAGCAGTTTAGAATTGGGAAGGGATAGAAATTCTGTTACTAGCATTAGGACCTAGTTGGATTAATTAATTACAAATTGCTATTTAGACAATTCAAGTTACATGACCACTGATTTAAAAAGCAGCCATTCAGACAATGGGCAAAGCCAATCAAACACTTCTAAAAAGCTCTCTCTGCTTTTAAGCTTCAGATATTTACAGTGGGTCAATATATAAAATGAACTAATCTTAAAAGAAACTACATATTTAAATGTTCCAGTTGTTTTTAAAGGAGAGTTCATGTGTTGGCCTATTTGCTTTCTATCCAGAGATGTTGTGAAAGTGGGAGATGGAGGGCAGAGCACTCTAAGAGTATGTGATCGTGGGCCAAAGAAGCTCCAGTAGCTCATGTGATTTTCAGAAATGAAGGTCTTAACCTTGTCTTGCATTGTCTCTGGACCTGTATTCTTTTCTATTTGAAGGTCAGGTAGATCGCCATAATTATGTACAATAGGTGTGTTTGTGCTGTCAAATGGACCCCTGGTGTTCAGTGCTGATTGTGGTCTTGACCCAGGTTGTGTTGATTGTTATGCCTGAACAGCTCTCATCCACACGAAGAGCAGACCCTGACAGGTCCTGCCTGGCCTTAACTGCAAGTACCAGCCCCATCAAAAAAAAGTTGATTAAGTAACAGCATGCAGTGTTTGAGAAAGTGTGTGTGTGTGTGTTGTAGGTCACGAGGCAAGGTGACTGCAGAATAAATTCACATACACCTCAGACTTTTGGAGCTCCGTCCCTCTTACCTGAGAGCTTAATGCAACCTGTGTACGCGGGGATGAAAAGCACGACTTGAATGTGTAATGAATGTCCATGTTCCACCCCTAATGTGTATCCTTTGTTGAAACACAACAAGGCTTTGTTATCTCCCTTTTCCCATTTACTCCCCCTACAACCCACCCACCCCAGTCATCTTCCCTATTTTATCCCCGTCCTGTGAATGTGTTTGAATTATTGATTACCATCTGATTTATCAGCGGGGCCAGAGCCACTGGAGATTTGGGGGGAGATGCAGATAGAAAAGTGGAGAATAGAGGGAGAGAGAAGGGGGATGGGCTTTGGTTCGACCTCTCACTCTGGGCCAATTATGAGCATGACCCTAGAGACCTGAGATCTCTATGTTTAGCTTTCCTTTTTCCCTCTCTTTTCTTTCATTCCCCTTTCTGTTGCGCAGTTACCACGGAAACCTTTACATACAGAAGAGCCTGCAGGAAGTTTAAAAAAAGAAAAGAGAAAAAAAAGCAACCTGTCAAAAGGAGACATGGGAATGTATGATGCAAATCTGAGTTAGCGTGCTGAGGAGAGAGACGAGTGCTGTTGGAGGACCTCGGGGGGGGGGGGTGAGCTGCATAGAAGATGGGGCTCAGTACACATCCTGCTCTCAGGACAACTGTCACTCTAAAGATAGCTTGGCTTACATATACAGCCTTTGACCTCACCACAAAAAACACGACTCACTCAAAATGCAACATAGCAAGCAGCCATATACAGCTGAACGGTTTACTTTGGAAATGTCATTTTATATGTTTGTCGGTGGTCAAACGGAGATTACAGCAGCCACGTTTTATGCTAATTGAGAAGAGGTGCTGACCTTCCCCTTGTCTCTCAACCTTCCCCAGCCCTGGCTGTGTGCCCTTTGGTTTATAATAATAATACTAATGTGTGTTCTTGGAAAAACCATCTCCTCTTTGTCCCCCAGTGACCCAAATGTACAACTGTTCGCCATTTTAATGTCTTCAATTTAGCAGACCATTAATTATGTGGTCATAGTGGAAAAACCTTGGGCTGGCAAATGTGAGGGTGTGCACACGTACCCAATCATGCAGGGGCTTGTGTGTGTGTGTGTGTGTGTGTGTGTGCGTGTGTGTGTGTGTTCCACATCAGTGACATTGCAATATTAAGCTATAATGGAGATAAAAGTAGAACTATTTGCAAGCCCATTTCTCTCTTTCCATTCCAGCAGTTCCAGCGGTGTCATTTGTTATAGTGTGGCATCGAATAAATTGCTTTGGGAGCACCACAGCTGGGGTGACTATCTTGAAAGATCACGTTCAGTTGAATGGCTGCAAAGCATATTCGTCTCACTCAAATCCCCCTACTGTTTTTGGCATTCAGTCCTTGTTCTACAAGCGGCTGATGACTTCACGGATGTTTTTACTCTAATTGTGTTGTCTGATCAAACGTTTGGACAGCAGGGATGCACACAGCAGAACTTCCTCTACTGGTGAATGAAAGATTAGGAGTGATGGTATTATGATGAAAAGAGAAACATTACTGACTCAATTACGGAACGAACGTAGCGCTGGAGGGTACAAACTGCTGACAGCTGTTTGCCGTTCTTGACTGCGTATTCTTGATGAGAAATTCATCTGTCGCAGCGAAATTGCCTACTTGTTAATTGGGGCGAAACCTAACCAGTTTTTGTTAGATCTGGGACATTGGGAGGCAGAGAGGGAGAGTGGATTGGCTGGCTTAAGCTGCTCCCATTTCGTCACTTTCCCCTTCCATCCTATCCATTGTTAGTGCGTTTGGGTTTTATCCATCGCTGCATCCTTGCCCTGCTTTTCTTCCGTCAGCTCCTCGGAGAAATCAAAGTGTGTGTTTGTGTGTGTGTGTGTGTGTGTGTGTGTGTGTGTGTGTGTGTTGCAGTCTGCTGTCTCATCTCTCATTTTCCATATGACACCCACACAACAAACAACACATTTGGAGCCACAGGAAGAAGAGACAAAACCTCACAAGTGACATTAATCCCTTGGGTTGAGGCTGCAATCACGACAACCAGTGCCGCTGCATTCCTCTTGAAGTTGATGCAGCAAAGTCTAAATTGGCCTCCTAATAATCCAAACATTGCCACCTTTGCTGATATACGTAAAAGAAATGTTGGATGACAGCAAGGTGGAGGAAGAGAGACTGAGCGAGTGTTTTTTTACAAGACATACCAGCCATATGAGGAAGGATGTTTGCTGGCACATTGGCAGATGTCGGACAGGTTAACTGTTAAAAATGTTACGTTTCTTCTAGGTAAAGATTAGCTATGTGTAACATACAAACATGACTTAATGTTCCCTTTTGATGGAATTCATGGATTGCTCTTTTACGCAAGTAGTCATTAACCTTTTATCTCCATCGTCTGATCAACACTGTTAACACGGGAAAGTCTTACACGAGCACGTCTCAAACGCAGCTTAATTTATTGATGTAGCTAGGCAGTGGCGGTCATATTAACTTAATATACAAACACATGTAAATACTTAAGTATCATGGAGATTTTTTTTTATTTCCTGTAAGATCTCGGCTAATTTTAATGAAATATATGGTGTTACGGCGGAGTACACTGTGGCTAGATGCCGTAATGCACTGACTAAATGCTAAACACTAAGCACTGACTTCTGTGCTTCACTATACCTTCTACTGTTTGCCTTTTTATGTACTTTTCACGGCAGACGTACGAACTTGTCATAGTTGGATAAGTACAGGTGTACTAATAACATTAACAATGACTCTGTTCTATGACCCAATAAATGAACCAACATGCACTGTACAGGGACCCTGAAACTGAAGCAGCTAAATGGTATTCAGCCATCATTAATTTAAGGACTTGCAAATTTAATTAGCAAAACCTAGTTTCCAAGTACTGAGCCGCAAAAAGAATCCAGGCTTAAACTGTCCTTTCTTCACTTTGATTTATTCATGATCGTTTTTATGTCTTGCCAATATATATTAGCGTGTTATTATATTAAGTATTTGTCTGTATTCTAGGTTTACTCTTATCTCAGCGAAATCACATGTGATGTCCGCCTAAAAGATTCTCCAGAGTCTATTTTGAAATCTAAGTAAATAGGGAACAGCGAAGGAGAAGAGGAAACCAGGTATCCGACGAGAGACAGAAGGGCGATCAGAGTGAGGGACAAGTTTAACAACTACCAAGGCCAGTCGACAGGACAGACAGGGCAAGGACTCTCAATTCATCTGAACATGCAATGTATACAGAGGAGGGAGAGAGAGCGTCATTCAACTGAGTACAGAAGATGATTATAGCTTCATTTTAAAGTGAGCAACAGTAACAGAGAGAACATTACAACACGGCAAAACACCAAAGTGTAAAGTAGTTTGCCAGTGTCCAGAGGGAGACTCAGTTCAGAGCACTGGCTTATATCATGTTTCTTTCAGTGGGATGGATTTATGCCTTGTGTGTTCCCAATAGCACTGAGATTGGCATGTTATTAGCACCAAGAACACGGGACGTTTTGAGATATTTAATCTTAAATAAGGAGTTAATTCATTCATAGGCCTTCAGTAGTCCCTTTGCAAAAACCAGAGCCCCAGTGAGCACTTCACTCAGTGTCCGTTTAGCACCGCTTGCTAAAACAAGTGCTACTTAAGTACAAAGGGACTAGCTGCTGTGTTTCACTGTGCAGACCATATTTCAAACAGTGAAGACGAAAGTGGCTTATGGCACTCTACCTCTTAATCCCTGTCTCGGCTCTGCTAGACCAGGCACCACCAAGGGCTATCTATCTATCCAACTCTCCATGTACCCAATGAAAGCCGCATACACACACACACACACACACCCACACCCATCGCACACATCCTGAGATTGGCACCATTCGTTACACAAGGACCAGGCAGGCACCAGAGTATAATGACTTTACCCAGGCTGAGAGGTGAAAAATTGGATTGGAAAAAGTTTTTATGAAGTACTTTACTGCCATCTGGGAGTCACAGAGTGAAGACAAGCCAGGGCAAAGCATGGCACATTAAAAAAAAAAAAAAAATGTCTGCAAGCCTCTGATTAATGGACGGTCTCTGACTGTTTTTCTCTTTATTTCGATTTGGAATAGAACAGTTGTTTTGATTTCTCTCAGGATAGTAGTTACTTAGAGTACCACCAGGTCTGTGAGCGTGCATGTGTGTGTGGGGCCCTCAAACAGCTTTCCCTATTATTTAATCCAATAGCAAAGTGTACTCACTACTTAATGCTGTGATTGCATGCTGTATAAAATGCCAGAATGCAACACTCAGAAAGCCGAGAACCAGGGGCCAGCTTGGTATGATGGAACAGCTGTTCTCAACCTTTTTGGCTGTTGACCTATTGAAAGGAGGCTCAACACAGGTTACATATGTGTTAGAGGTCTCACAAAATGTTTGACCCAATCTGAAAATAATTAGTTTACATGCTTCAAAGGCTAATTTATAAAAATAATTGAAAGTGTTTTTTACCTCCTGCACTATAAATCATTCTGTAGCGCCAACTGGTCAATAGATATACAGAACATCTAGCCTTCATAGGCTACTAATTTTCTAAAATGTGTGCTCATGCAGAGATTATGATTATACCATGTGATCAAAGTAAGCACTAGGATCAGGTATTCAACATATTGACACACAGCCCTGAGAGCAGTGGCAGTAAAAAATCGACTCTAAGTGACCTGATTAGACATATAATAACACTGATTTTCAGCAAAGGGTTATTGTCTTCTCTGTTCCTCATCTGGTTGCTTTATCTTGATTCTATTTAGAGCCTTGAAGAGGTACATTTACCTAATGTGCCTTTTGTATGGCTAAGTAAAAACAACCCATTAGCGAAGCCATTGAGATAAAATTAATTAATTAATTAATTAATCAGGAGATAACGTGGTAGCAGGAGTTATCTTTAATTCAGCCCTGGCATCTCCTGGTGCTCCTCAATGTCGTCCTTTTGCCTGACTGTGTGAGCTGAAGTTATATGCTTGAACATAGAGGAGACTGACTCATGTAGCCTAAGTTCACACAGAATGGACACACACACACACACACACAGACACACAGATCCGCTTTTCAAAGCCACCGATCCTGATGACACATTTGGTTACATGTTATCAGAGGACATTTCACAGAGGACGCACACAGAAAGAGAAGCACTGGTGCGATTTATAGTATCTCGAGGCTAAGGTGGGAATGAGCGTCCTCTCGCTGTGGGGGGCGTCATCAGGTCCTCCTAACTCCTCATCAGAAGATTGTCCTACTACTGCATGCCACTAACTTGCACTCAGCTGAGTTATGAATAATCAACAACTGTCGAGCCACCCTGCCGCATGTTGTGGTCTCTGAAATCCCACTTAGGCAACGCAAACTCATGCATTTCAAATTTCATGCATTTGAGCGACTTATCTTGAGCACACATGCATATCATAATTAGCTGTCGAATGATGTGGATCGTCACTCTTTTATGTGCAGCCTCCTTCCCTCTCTTCTTCTAAATGGCATATTTAAGATTGTGGCGATGGCTGAAATGATTTGGCACTTTGCAAAATTCTCAATTTGGGTGTTGAGGAAAGGAAGGATCATAGTGTAAGGCTGTGTCCACATGTGTGTTCTTTTATTGCTCTGTTTTGTTTATGCACACCTCTAGAAACTGAGAGAATATACACAAGCTGACGTCATCTAAGAGAAGCAGCAGGATTTGGGTCTCCTTGTTAATCTGGTATCACATGGCTGAAGGAGACGATAATTGATGGTTTTGGAGAGCTAGGAATAGAGGGGGGGGGGGCAGCTAGTGTGAAAAGAGAGAGGAGCAAACAAAGGATCGACAGTAGCGGAGGTGAGAGAGGGGCTTGTTGCATCGTGCTGTCGTACCCACCCCCTAATTGCTTAGTATCTCTGGTGGGAGGAGTGGTATGTGTGGGCAACATGCTTCTCCACATGTACGCACCCAAAACCAAAATATACACTAAGAGTTTCCGTCACCCTAGAGGGAGTCATTTGTGCTTGCAGGCGGTCAGCTGGAGGCTTTTACGGGCCGTTATGTAGCCGGCTCACTATTCCTGGAAGAGCGCTGGTATCTTTTGATCAAATTCTGCCCCACTCTCCAGTAACCTGCTTCCTATGAATTGTGGGCTAATTGTGCCATATGGGTTTGTGTGTGTGTGTGTGTGTGTGTGTGTGCCTGCATGTGTGTCTGGATGGGCAGAGACCTCTCTATGCTTGATTGATCGTTGTCATCTTGGTGGATTATTGAGTTAGCAGCGAACGTGATGGGCTTGCTACAGCATCTCAGAGGAGAGCATACACATGCATGCATACGCACGCACACACACGTCCCTCGTGCCCATACACATTCAATGACTAGAGGAAATATTTCAGGGAAAGTGTCCATGGCTGTGTAATGAATACATCTAGGAACCTAAAGTATCTGTGTTGGATGGATGAAGGTTCATGCTCATTAGCATTACTATTGCCCTGCAGTCGTGCCAAAGATGGTTTTTCTTCATTCATTTAGGCTTTTCATTATTGCAATAACACAAGTCGTAACAAGTACACCCAGATAAGACCCCGCGGCTATTTGCTTGTATTCAGCCAAATATAATAAAAGCTGTTAAACAGATTTAGCAGAGCCTTTGGATCTCTCTCTTTTTTTCCACCCGAATTACCAGAGGACATTCTGAGCACTCAGCTCCACTATCTTCAACATGAGAAGATCAACCTCACCGTCTTCCATCTGATATCGTGTGTAAGGAGCTACAATTGAACAGACTATGTAGGCCTGTCTCGTTTCTCACACCCGCACAGCTGGCCAATTACTGTGTGAAGTGGGAATGTCAGGTTGTCGGTTTCAGGGAGTTACAGAAATCGTCGGACACGGCCCCCCAATCTGACGTTCATGAAAGGTGTGGGTGGGACGGGGATTCGAAGCTATTCGACCATCCAATAAGCCCTTCTGATGAAGCATACTGGCAGTTTTAGGCTTCCATTGTCAGTTAAGCACTTTGCTTTTTGCTCTGCTCTGCTTCGATGAATATGGATAAAAACATCATGGATCTGTTGCAGGTTTAGGTCTTTAGGTGTTGGAGTCCCAGATGGTTGCCTACATAATGGTAATGTCCACCTCTAATCAGCTGAAGATATGCTCATTAATATCATTGATCAGGTGTAGAATTGCCTTTCTCACACATTTGTCCTTTTGAATATTGGATTGGATCCAAACGTAGGACTTTCGCATTAATATAAGTCCTTCATAAAATGCTGTGGAATTATCTGTTTGTCCAGGCATGCATCTGAAAAGCCATAGCTGATAACTCCACATAATGTTGATTTAAAAGGGTCAATCCTGCACGCTCCCCAATCAATTTAACTGCAGCCCTAGCTGCCCCCTCAACTCTGCTGATGTCCACCCGCACAAGCTTTATTGAGTGCTCTAACCATGACCCAGAGCCATCCAGAAGATGCATGACTCTTTTGACTTTATTAATTTCCTTCAGCCCCTCTATCCAGGGTATAGACAGAGGTTATTAAGAGTTCTACATTAGCATATGTTATTTCCTCTGCATTTTCTCTCATATCTCCATTTATCTTATTTCACAATATTCTCCCTATCCGTCTCAATTTTGTTTCCCAGTCATTATTCGTTCACTTTCTTTCTTCTCCTTCCACTAGAGTGAAGGCTTTGTCCTTGGTACCTTGGTATGATGATGCTTGGTGCAGGTCGCAGTTCACACACCTCGGCCTCTGTCGCTTCACACCCTGTCTGTGGAGTTTTGGCCCTCGCCCTCTATGTGAGGGGATTGCTCATTTTTAATTATCACTCAGTATTTGATCATCTCCCTCCACTGCCTGTCACAATGTCTCACCGGGTTGCTGGTAACATTTCCATTACATTAAGAAAAAGCAGCCGTGTGTGCGCGTGTGTGTGTGTGTGTTTGCGTGAACATGCTCGGTGGTGCGTTCCTGTCATTGCGGCGGTGACAAGATTCCTCCCTCCCTCATCCATCTTCAAGCGCTTGGCTGGAAATGACATGTCGACGCGCAGCGAAACACATCGTTGCTTGAGACACACACACACACACACACACACACACACACACACACACACTTACTTACTGGGAATGGAATTGGATTGGCAATGGAATTCTAATTAAATAGTTTGCACCCCCTTCCTCCCTGTATTTTCCCCCAAATGGCATGCTAATTGAGTCGATGCAAATAGGGACTCGCAGTCTTAAAGGTTAAAATAGCTTTGTTTTGTTTTTTTGCACAAATTGTTGCATGCAAAGAGCTCAGTTAGAGGGAAGAGAGGTAGAGAACGAAAAGAGGGGACATCATGAATCTTCTTCATGTGAAAATAATTGGCCTGAAACCACTGTTGATGTAGGAGCGGAAAGGGTGAGCCTGTGTTGGGAAAACTGTGGAATTTCTCTTTTCATTGTAGAGGGTTTAACTTTGCTTATGCATGGGCATGTGAGTGTGCATGTGCACATATATTAACAAGCGCCTAGCTCACTGCAGTGGTATTATTAAGGAAGGCCCTCGCCTCTCATAAAGTTCCCAGAGCATTCTTGTTCCTGGAGGCCATTGGCAGGAAGGTTGGAAGTAGTGAACTCCTCTTTATCTCAGCAGGGGTTGAATCGATAAATCTGTCATTGTTTATTTGAGAGAACTTCCAGTCTTCACCTCGGAGCGCTAAGAGAGTCAGAGGCTAAAGACTGCTGTTCATGTCGACTCACTCAGCCAATGGCTGTGAGGTGAAAAGATATTGTCCTCAATAAACTATGAGTAGACATATGACCAAGTTGCCTGTGTGTGTGTGTGTATATAGGCTGCCATTTTAACATAACATCTCTCTCTCTCTCACCCTTCAGGTGTTGGCTTTAGAAAGACAGGTCTTTGACTTCCTGGGTTACCAGTGGGCCCCAATCCTCGCCAACTTCTTCCACATCATCATCGTCATCCTCGGCCTCTTTGGCACCATCCAGTACCGGCCGCGCTACATTGTGGTGGTGAGTACACATACCGGTAGTCACATAATCCTATTCCTCACGGTTGTTGTTGTGCAGTGTCACATCACTTTGCGTTAGTCCTCTGCCTGGGCATCTGATTGTACATGTTGTTGGCTTTCCTCTCTAATTGCAAAGTGTGCTGCCTGTCTCTTGTACATTGTGCGACACCCTTAAATCACTCTAATCCCATGGTAATTGGGGCTAATTAAAGGGGGGGGGTGGACTAAGGAGCTCATCAGATTTATACTCAGCGTCGAGTTTCTGGACAGAGAAGGTCATTCTTTGTAACACGGTGCAAAGCATGTGCTGCCTGTTGTTTCACTCCTTTTGTTAGAAAGCGCCACCACAGAGCTTCATAAAGGTGCTTTTATGCACTTCAGATTTGATTTGAAACCATAACGTTCATCTTGGCCATTAAAAGCCTATTTTGAGCGGCAGTAGTGGAAGCACAGATGGTGATGTTAATGACAGGAAAAGATTGGGGGAGCGAGAAAAGAGAGAGAGGAAAAGCGAGTAAATAAAGGGAGATGAGGGAGATGGACAGATAAGCGGGAGCCGCACAGGATAAGGCAAAGAAACAGAGGAAGCAGGAATTGAATGGAGGAGAGGAAGGAGGGAAAGTGGAGCTATTGTCTCGCGTCCAGTGGAAAATGGGAGAGCAAGCTAAAGGGTTGCATGATTCAACATGTATGTCTTTACAAAGGTGCTGGTTTGCCCTCTGCTCTTCCTCTGACACGTCTGACATTTTAAACACACAATTCATTGTGAGTCAGAAGATTTCACAACCTTGACTCTCTCTCGCTCTCTCTGTGTCAGTGAATACCGCTCTGTGTCTGTCAACAGACTGGCTGTCTGACTGTACAATTTTATAAATTGTTGAAGTCGTTAACTTCATTCAGCCTCAGCAGTTTAAAAACCTGCATTTCCCTCAGGGCTCAAGTAGACTTGCTGAACTTACTGGCACCTTTTAAAAGAAATAAAGCGAGGTCCTCCATACAAATGTATTTGTTTGTATGGTGTTTCTATGTGTATAAAGCATGTGGGTGTGTATTAATGCATGTGTATATGAGGATGTGTGTGTGTGTGTGTGTGTGTGTGGGTGGACACTGTCCACTGACTTTACTTACTGTTTAGGAGCTCATTCATTCAACCTGTCATTTTAGTCAGTAGCTGTAATATCCTGTTTTGTTCATCTAGTTTCCATGGAGCTAATCTGTCCTCTGTCCTTGCCGTCCAGTATACAGTATGGGCCGCTCTGTGGGTGGCCTGGAACGTCTTCATCATCTGTTTCTACCTGGATGTAGGAGGCCTGTCCAAGGTGAGACTTTTAAAATTTAATTATTTTTTTTCCAAATCTGTCGTCATGCATGTGTCAGCCAGGACGGGTGGCTTTGTCTGTACTGTGATGAATGTTCTTTTCTTTCTAAGGTCATGGTTGCAGGCTGGTGGGGAAGTGAAGCCTGATTTATATTCCTGTGTCCAAGAGATGCGCCACCTACACTGTGGGTGTCTTTTTTAGAGGTGGTGTGAACCTCATCATAGCTGACATTCACTTATGACATGGCCACACAGAGTAATTATTACTGATTAGCTGGCAGGCTGTTAAAAGCCTTAAGACGAATGCGGGGCAGAAGTAAAGATAACAACCATTAGTGGGGTGGCATCGCACGTGTAAACTGTGCAGTAACACTGTATTATATATGTAAATTATTTCACTTTTTTTATGCTTCTGCCAGGAAATATCACATTTTTGATTTTAAGCCTGCATCATAACCAGTTTTACAGGAGAGTTTGAATGCATTCAGTTTGGCACGGCCAGGGGATTAGTCTTTAACAGGACATTTCAAACAGCATTCTGGTCAACAGTTTTACCACTATTCTAATTAAGTGAACAGTTAACCGGCATATATCGTACTATAGCAACACTACTTGCTATAGTTGCTACTTGCTAACAGTTAACTTGGCTCTTACGGGTAAAATACAGGTTATTTTTCTGCCTGTGGTTCGTGGTCAGGGCATAAGCATGTTAGTAGGCACTGAGGTGTCCTGATGCACTCAATGGAGGAAACTGTAGTCTTTCCTCCGCTTACTCTGTTTTTTTTTGTATATCAGGACACCTCGTTGTGTATTGTCAGTTTCATGGGGGCTACACACTCTACCAGGACACTGTAAAAACTGTAACTGGTCAGCGTTGGCTGTTTTTTGTATGTCTGAATCTGGTGCAGGTAGTGTTGCTAGTACGCTGAAAAATGTAATTCTTCTCTTTCACTAATACTAGACAAATTTTTCAAATAAGGCAAATTCTCCCATTGTGAATAAGAGAATGGTTCCAGTTTCCAGCAGAACAGGACAGGTGAGGGCAACGATGGTTCTCTGAGGGGGGGAAAAAACAAAAAAACACATCACTGTTGTCTCTGCCAAGAAGGCGCCTCAAGTCTGAGTTTGTTTTTTCTCTTGAAAATGATTCAGGTTTAATTTTATATTACACCAGAGCTGCTCCAATAAGAATTGCAGTTGTAAAATATAAAAGTATAATTGAGCATTCTTGTGCTTTATCAGCACAGAACATATATTTAAGCTATAATTAGATATAATGCACTGCTGCCAGGTGCTTGTTGCCTATGTCAAGCCTGAACACCCTGGTGTGAATAACAAATGCAGCCCAAGTAAACATGATTAATTGTGGTGCACAATGAATGTGTGACACAGCTATCTAGTATGAATCCTACACCAAACTATAAATCACTCCCTAAGCTTTAGGAATCTGCACCTCAACAGAGATGTATGATTTTTGTCCTTAATGAATGCCTGTGCTTCTTCTTTAGATTGCTTGTGTGGCGCTTGCTAGGTAAATAATCAGGAAAAATTCCCTCCCAAACCACCACGCACACACATACACACTTTTTAAATGTGTATTTAAATTTACACAACCTGTACATTTATCCTCCATCCTGCCAACTTGTCATCTCCAATTTTCCCCTCCCCTTCCCTCATCTCCTCTCTTCTCCTAGCTATTGAGGGGTATTTGGCCCAATTGCTTGCCTGACCATTGAGAATAATGAATTCATATAGGCAACATAGACAGACAGCCAAAATGGAGTGTGTCTGTCTCTCACTGCATATGTGTATGTGTGTGTGTTTCTGCATGGTTCCTGCTAGAATAATGAGGCTTGTAGTGGCCAGCTGCTTTGGGCTGAGGCTGGGCATTAACCCGACAGATGGAGCCAGCCTGGGCTCCCAGCTCTGCATATGGTGGCCAGGAGGAGAGCTGGCTAATGGAGCGCAGGCACACACACCCACCCACACCCCATGCACACATGCACGACCAAACCTGGCACGCAGCTTTCTGAGAGGCCCCCAACACATTTTATCATAAAACAGAGTGAGCTAATTCTGTCTGGTTTGCCTTGACCAGCATTGACAGGACTGTTCCGGAGGATGTGCTTATATGTATGTATATGTATATGTGTGTGTGTGTAAGTGGTATGGGTGACAAGCCCCTCAAAGTGATGGGACAGGTTGTCAGAGTCATATGCCACATGCTCTGTCACCTCCTATTGATCCTTCATCTCTTCACCCATGGTGCAAGACTGACAGACCCCTGCTACTCTACACACACACACCTCTGTTTGAACCAGTCCCCAGTCTTTTGCCACCTCTTTTATATTTATTCTCTCTCACACTCTGCACACGGCTTCCTACAGACTTTGGACATGTCTGCACAAAGCTGTCTGAAATTGAACAATCTTCGTTGGTCGTTATTACGGTAACTCAGTAACTGAGCTTTTTGAAATGTTTTCCTTTCCAATAAATAAAATACCCAATATGTTAAGATCTGATTCTAACGGATGTCTTATTTAAATCTCACCTGTCTTTTGATATTAGCAAAGAACGGCATACAAAACAGGTACATGCCACGGTACATGCACACCTTTATGGAATCCAAGTAAATACGACACTCTGATCCGAGCCGGAGAGTCTACATCACCCAGTTAGCTGCTTCAGTTTGCATAATTTCTCTTCTCAGAAACCATAAATCATGATAAACAAGATTCTAATCAGTTGATGTTTGTAGAATGCCTCATGTTTCTAGTGATTCCTGTAACAGGATTGTCTCCAAATATGTATTGACTTTTGTTAAAGAAAATAGTTTGAGCAGTATCAGTGGACTAACCTTGAATCTATGCTATGGGGGGATTGATTTGTTCTTTGGGGTGCATGGGAGCATAACAATAACACTCCAGACAGTAAGTTGCCAAATGCATTTTCAATATCGACTGCTGACGTACTGCAGTCATGAGTGCGGCTACAACTTGGATAGAGATGGTTACCCTAGCTCGCAGGCTCAATCAATGGCATCTGTCAAGTCATTAGTCTTCACAATCCTACCTATTGACCTCCAGCCACCCTTGTTTTTCTGACTGTGTGAGAGAACGACAGAATGACAGAGAAGGAAAATGGAGACCGAGGGTGATGATGAGCGATCAACGTGGAGAAAGAGAGGGATACTATGCAGTGGCGTAATTTTAATACTTTTCATGACTCCTGTTGCAGGTGTTTCCACTGACTGCACAGATCTATAGTTGAAGGTTGTTGCCACCAGTGATATGTGTACATGTAAGTGTGAGTGGGGGTATAGATAGGAATCAGAGATGTTTCCTGACAGCACTTGGCTCTGTTAATAATGCATGTCTTGTCACTGAGGGGCAAGATGTGGGGTTAGATTGCTGTATTGGGGTATTGATCAGTGTGAGCATCTGTATGTGTGCTCATATGGCTGCGTGCAAATTGAGCATCGCCAGCGTGTACAAGAGCTACATGTATAATATGCTGGATCTAAAAGACATTGTGAAATTTTCCTCTGAAACAGCAAGTCTGTTGGCTCAGGCGACTAAAGTTCATGTTCTCGTAACCAATGCAACCAATGCATATGGCTCATGGGCTTTAGGCATTTCACATGTGTGTTGTCAATATTCAGTTAAAGGTATTTTCAGTGGAACCAAATTATGAAAAAGGATAGCTTTGGTTTTATATTCCCTGATTTTGAGTCACCTTTCTCTTCAGAGTTCTGCCTCCACCTGAATACAATGGATGTGAATGGAGTTTCGTTTGTTGAGCTCACATCAGCAGCTCTTTCCTGAAACAATGTCTCTGTTATTCTGGATAAACAACTAAACACGGTGTCAGCTGTTTTTGTAGGGATTATTCATTCATTCACCAGAAAGTAGGTCCAAAGAAAATGGTTGCCTGTGAGGTCTGTGGATTATCCTGCAAAACAGACCCATTGTTTCTGGAAAGACGCAGTGCTGCTTTGAATTATATGTAAATTATTGATGCTTTAAGCACCACAAATGAAATTTAGTTCAACTTCATTGTATTAGGTGACAGCAGAAATCTTAAAGACAATTATCTCAAGAACTATGCAAATACAATCTAAATCGAAACTGGTTTTATGACCGAATACCTGCAAAACTGACATTCTCATCTGCCTCAGCTGTACTTTGTGTTTGGTGCTACTTAGCATAATGTCAGCATGCTAACACACTAAAGTAAGATGGTAAACATCATACCTGCTTAGCAGAATGTTAGCATTGTTATGTTGAGTATGTTAGCTCAAAGCCCCACTGTGCCTCAGTACAGCCTCACAGAGCCGCTAGCACTGCTGTGGAGTCTTTGGATGAACCAACCCTTTGAGCAAAAGAGAACAGCTGTGAATTCATCCAACATCTACAGCAAGTGCCCAGAGATGAGCTCTCTGCCTCTTGTACAACATACAGCTTTGGTTTTCTCATAAAGAATAAATGAGTGTACATCATAAGTAATAGAGTCTTTTTTTTTTCTCCTTTTCAGGACAGTGACCTGCTGACATTTAACATCTCAGCCCATCACTCTTGGTGGAGCGAGCACGGGCCGGGCTGTGTGAGGAGAGAGATGCCACAGGCTCCGGGGGTCCGCACCACAGAGACCCACTCCTACATCACCGTTATGGGCTGCCTCATGGACTACCAGTACATCGAGGTTGTGCATAGCGGCACTCAGATTCTTGTTGCTGTGAGTACAAGTTGGTAATGTACATGTGTGTAACTCCCGCACTGACGTGTTCACGTGCAGATACATACATGCGTGAACATGTCGCAGCACCGCATCATATTACATAGTTAATGCCAGCAGCACCCTCACTCATCACCGTGGGATTCATGCAAGTGAAAGGTGAACATGATACAAAGGAAGGAGATGCTTTTGTTTCCCTTCAAGCGCTTGTGTCAATATAATACCACAGCAGTCTGTTATTTTGTCTATCGCAGCCTCCCTTCCTCTGCCCCGGTCGCTGAATTAAAAATGGATCTCTTGTTTTGTCTGGCTGAGACTCTGACCTGCCAGCTGCTAACAGGTTACTCAAACACTGGAAGGACTGTCATTGTACAAATTATACAGTACAGCTCTGTATGACTACACCAGAAACTCTCATCCTGCCAGCATGCACATTGGCAAACGCTTGTGTATGACTGACTAACCTCATATTGGACAGCTGCCAGGACACTCTAAGTTGCCAGCACAGCAGGCACTTGGGTTCAGACATGCACATTACACACACACATTTACTCACAGCAGCATTCACTTATACACACTTTGACTTCATTGCAATGTCCGTAAACACACTCCCACCTATCTTTCACCCTCGTCACTTTTAATACATGTGGAGTAGATTAAATGGTGGCAGTAGGTGACCATGAGAGGACGAGAGAGCGAATGAACAGCAGCTTCAACTAGCAGAGGCGCCCTGTGTTGCGACACGCTGGATTGTAGCATTCATCCCGTCACCCCCATGGAGAATGGTAATAAAAATAAAATGGTTGGTTTTTCCCTTTTTCCTCTCTGGTGGAAGAAAGGGCCACAGACAAAGATGGAGTTGCAGGTATGAATGTAAAGAATAAGTAGAAAGTGGGGTGTCCCTTTGTCTTTGTTAAAGGGGTTTCAAGGTTGCTGTGAGAGGGCCATTAAATATTTAGTTTGGGCTCCAAGGAGCACGTTTCATTAAGATGAAAAATGTGGATCCATTGGCCAGTAATGGAGGCATCACTGTCGTCTATCTCAGATTCGTCATGAGCTAGAAGGAAAGCCGTTCAGAAGTGAAGCTTTTATATTTTGGTAACGTCAGCCCTGTGTTGTTGCTTATCGCTGCTACAGGCTACATTCAGCCAAAAAGAAACTTAAAAAGAATGAAAAGGATGAGCTTGAAGTGGAGGCAACCTTTTCAAACTGGGATAATGTTTTATTCATTGATTCATCACTGAGGGGGATATTTTACTCCATCTCTGCCTTTATCCTATTTGTTGCCTTCACTGATATCCACCTCACCCATCCATCCTACAGTACATATTGCTATTGAATGGCGTTGGCTTTCTACTACTGTCATAATTATGACTGATTTCCCTGTCAATGCAGTCAGCTGAAAATCCACACCCACATTTTTTCCTCTCTGCATCCTCCCATCATCCTGTCTTCTTTTGCTCCTGTGTTACAACGAAACAGTCTGAGAAAACATCTCCGGTGAGATGGAGGGTGGTTAGGTAGGAAGGTATGAGGGAGAAGAAGAGAAATTGTGTAATATGTGATGTTTAGTTTACATCTGTAGACTTAACTCTTAACACAATGAAGGGAGTAGTGAGATGTCATGGGGTTGTCGGAGCTGCTGAGCTTCTCATAAAACACACATTTCATATCATTTAGGTTATTGCTGCCACAGGCAAAGCTCTCTTCTGTTGTTGTGTGGACGTCGATGGTGGGAGGAACGGTGGCCTGCATCATTCTCTCGTTCCATTGCTCATTTCCTCTGTTTCCTTTCCTCTGTTTTTCCTCCCCTCACAATCTTCCCGCTCTGTCTGCCTTCCTGTCTCCTTTTCCTGCCCAGATCTCACACCGTTTGACCTTCATGTCGATCAAATAACCACCAACTCAAATGACAATGCATCTAGCCCCCCCCCCCCCTTGTATTTCTCACTCACGGTCACTTTTGCTCCTTCTCTGGTTTTCTCTGTCTACTGTCTGTGTTATAGTGCAGCTTGTCTAACGCCAGGGGCGAGGGCAGTGTAGGGGACAAACAACGGCCCCTATCTGATTAGAGGAGTCCTCCTCAGCGGGCCTGGCGTGAGCACACCCCTGTGCTTACCGCTTGGGGCTATGCTTGCCTATAGGGTCGGTTGTGTGGTCTGTGGATGTTCAGGTTCACTCAGTTCAGCTGCATGAAAACAGCATGGCCACCCCACCCCCCCATCCCCCCATCCCCTCATGCATCCAAAAGGTCAGGGTGCTTGCTTTGATAAGTCCATTAGTCCATGTTGTGTTTTCAAGCTGTGGTGAACACGTCTCCTTTTTTTTGTGTGTATGCTTCATGGGGAGCAAACTGGAGGGATCTTTTTGATGTGCTCGTATTTGAAGTCCAGCAATTTGTCCCGAATCAGTAAATGGCAATGCATTGTCTAGTATAATAATAGCATTAAGCACCTCTGCAATATGTCAGCGCTGACACTGCATTGTAATTGGCTGTCAAAGGATTTTAAAGATCCCAGGATTAAAAGACTGATGATGCAGTTATTAGGTCTGCTGACTGCTGCCAAAATCAGGGAGGAGAAGAGAAAGACCTCAAGACCAGAAAAGGGGAGAATTAGTCTCCAGCGGGCCACTGAATATTGTGCTACTCCTAGTACATCATAAAAACATGACTGCCCGCCATTATACTTCAAAGGCTGTCTCTGCCAAGAGCCTTAATTGTTAATCTGTTTTGCAGGGAGGTGGATTTTCCTCAGATTAATTTTACTCCAATATTTGATCTGTTTAAACTTCTGAGTTTAGGCAAGAAGAGAAGAGGAACAGAGGGGAACTTGGAAGTGAAAAACAAGCAACATTAAAAGAATAAACCTTCTCTAGTGGTATCCATGCTTTTCTTTCTGCTTGTTGAGTGTGTGTTGGTTGTTTTATTTAGCCCCCCCCTTCACCTTTTTTTCCATCCATTTGTTTCGTGGTCCAGACAGCCCCATTTTTCTCCCCTTCATTAAGTCAGACTTAATCTAGAACCTGTATGGGACTGCATGGGAAGAACAAGCGGCATTTTCTTTCTTCATACTGTTTTTATTTCCTATGTGTCGTGTTTTTGGGCATCAGCGTTCTGTTATTTGATATGGAAGATGCAAACCAGCACAGCAGACACTTAACAGCCCTATGTGGTCCTATGAAAGGTGTGTGTGTGTGTGTGTTCATATTTGGAGAGGGGGCTGGTAGAAAAGAACAGGTGGATGTGGTCTCTGCAGTCCCTACCTCCATCATGTTTTGTCATTGAACATGCAGCTGCCCACACACAAACACGTACATCTAATTTTCTGCAGAAAAGCCTGCGCCTTTATTGTCAGCTAGAAAGTCCCGTGTAATTAACCTACAAGACATCTGCACCACCCCCCTCTCCCTCTCTCTTTCGGCACCTCCCCTCTCCCGTGTGATATATTTTACCTACGATTTCCTTTCGCTGTAGTGTGACTTTTCATCGAGCACCATCACCAGGTCAAAATTTAAACTAGTCCAACGAGCTAAACTAAGATGTTGAACATGGTAAACATTATACCTGCTCAGCATCAGCGTGTTAGTGTTGTCATTGGGAGCGTCGTGTTAGCATGCAGATGTTATCATCTGGCTCAACCTACCGCTGTTCCCAAGTACATACAGCTCACAGAGCTGCTGGCATGGGTGTACTCTTAGTATTGTTCCTTGATAAACAATCCTTTATCAAAATTGTTGATAAATGTTCTACCAATTAATCAACTTTAATGGTCTATAGGATGTAGTTGTTTATAACTAGATTTTTAGTCGTAGAAAATGGCTTGACAGACATGTCCAAATAATTTACTGTAATCCTAATATATCGTAGTTGTAACTGAGAAGAGTGCGAGCACCTTATCATGTCTAGTGGACTGATGTGCATGGTCAAAGGTGGTTGTGTGTCTCCCTGGACTGACACATTCAGTGTAAACCTGACCTTCATTAGCCTATGCAAATAAGTGTAACCTTCTGTTCTATCTCAGCAGCTGGCCGTCTTCTCACACACACATTGAATGCCTTGAACTCCTTTTCGCCCTCATTATCTACGAGAAGAAACACCGATAATGCTGAACTATCACAAATACCTCCTTTAGTTTCCTGTACAACATAGTAAATAGTTAACTGAAGGCCCACTGGAGGACGGCTTTGCTTTTGATGTTTTCCCACATCGAGCTCTGAACTTCTTCGTGCCTGCTTTTCTGCCATCTTGCTTCCTTCTGCCGGTTGTCCAGATCACTGTTCACTGCTCAATAGTCTGCAGAGGAGGAGCGAGAACAGAGATGAGGGACGGCGCTTACTGTTAGAGCCACAATAAAACATGGACAGACTGAGGTGGAGAGAAAAAGATGACCGAGGATATTTGCAGATTGTGGAGTGACAGTGATGTGGAGACCTACACTGAAAAAAACCAAATGATTGACAGCTAAATTAGTTGACTTTAGTGTGGCATGTCCTCACAGACAGACTGAGATCGAGCCTCAGAGGACATGCGGGGGCTTTATGAGCTTAATTAATTTGACATTAGTCTCTAAAATGATCCCTGAACTTCAGAAGTGACAGGGGGAAGTCAGAGAAGAAAGCTGGGGTGTGTGTGTGTGTGTGTGTGTGTGTGTGTGAGAGAGAAAGTATTTATGAGTGCGATTTAGCCTTTTAATATGCATGGATATTTAAGTGGAATTGTCACATTTTATTGAGGACACTGACCTATATATTGGCTAAGGACAGCAATGCCTCCAGCAAAATGCCACCAATTGTTCGCCTCTCTGATCTTATTAGCTCCCTGTACATTGCACTAAACAAAGCAAAGACAAAGTGTTTTAAGGTCGGCCCATGGTGGGGCTTTCTCGAGATGAAAAGCAGACATGAGTACATATATTAGAGTCCATGTCCATGCAGCGTCCAGACTTTGTTGCTGTCAGCAGTTTTCAGTTGAGGAGTGAGAAATGGTGGTGATTTTCCCATTAGTGAGCAGTGACAAGTGCACTCCCAAGGTTTGGAATTTTCTGACTAAATGTATTCACCTATAATGAAATTCCTGGCGTGTTGGATTCGCTAAGCCTGTGTATTGGCGAGAATCTGGCGATACGATACAGGGGTTCCAATTCAATATGTATTGTATTTGCATATCACAACCCCTTTAACATCCATCATCATAACACTACTTTTTGACCAATCTGAGCAAAGGAATTAACATTTGCCTATATCAGTAAAAGGACTTTTATGTGAACTTGTGTGAGTTGACAGGAATCCACTCATTTAATGTTAGCTATGTGCAGTTCCATTAGCTGTACATGATCAGAATTGTGTCTTGCCAAGTGTGCTCTCAGATTAATTCCCAGAGCATTTGATTTTTGGATTTTTGCAATGGGACCGCTCTTGTCGAACTCCTTAGTGCCCTCTTTTATTGTGGAAGCGAAATCAGCCTTCACTTCAGCTCTGTACGCCCTGGGAGCCGGTCTAATTCTTTAGGATTCATCAGTGGTAATGTTACGAGTCAGCTAGGTTTGCCAACGCTAGCGAGTCGCCCTTTATGACTCCTGCCACTGCTATCTAGCCATACATCTTACATCCCTATTCACAACTGAATCTCTCTCTCTCTCTCTGTGTGTGTGTGTGTGTGTGTGTGTGTGGGTGACACATTGGCTGTACTGTGTTTCACTCAATCCCAGACCACAACAGCAGTTCGAGCCCTTTGTGGAAATTAAACAAACGTGCGCTCAGGCGTAGATATTAACTCACACGAGCACACGCTTGGTGCACACTTTTACAGGGAAAGGACACACACAGACACAATGCAGTTGACAACAGGGTGCCCCCTGCTGTTAACACCATCTTCTGTTTGACACCGGCTTTATATATATGCTAATTTGCCTCCATTTCACCACCACCGTAATGGATGGGGTGAGACCAGCAATTAGATACTAGAGAGGAAAAATCGAGTGAGAGAGAGGCAGAGAGAAGAGTTATGTATCTTATCTAGCCCACACAGAGACAGGTCCATTCGCTATTCTAATAGGCACCACAGCTGAGTTTCATTCATAAATAAAGCATTAAATCTACAGCTGGATGAACTTAAATAAAGGCCAAATATATTTTCCTCACAGAAAATGGAATGAAGCCCAAATGATAGAGTTGAAAGGCCTGCAAACTGCACATCACCTTTTGTTCCTCTTTTAATTACATAGGCCGAGTTAAGTTATAGGTTGAATGAATGTTATATAGATAGTCACCATCACACACACTCAGTCCTCCCTCGGGTTTTGTGTCTGTGTACCCAGTGTACCAGGAGGGCATCGTGCCCGACACTGTTTTAATTGGCATGGCAGAGTGCCAAATGATGGATGGATGGCTGGGTGGAGAGACTGTCTCTCACTGTGTCTGTTTCTGATTTGATGTCAGCCATCTGCCAGTTCCACAGGCTATATTCTCGGCACTGTGTGTCGGTGTACAGTCACTTGTGTGCTCGCTCTGTTGCTTTCTGATGTGTTTGTGCATATGAGCATACTACTGCGTGTACACACTAGAAGGCCTTTGTACTCCGACAGCATTGCCAACACAGGCCTTGCAGTAAAACACAGTAGAGCTGTGAACACACAACACTGACGTCTTTTTATGTTGCTATGGCTAACTTTTTAGCAAACAGTTTTGTGTTTAAACGTTCAGCATCCTTGTTTCTGGACACCTGATGTTCAGCTCTTTAGCAGCTAAATGCTCCGATATGTTCACCAGTTAGTCGCTAGCTTTGTGTGTCTGCTGTTTGGTGCCGGGGAGGTTGGTTTGGGGTTTTTTTTGGCCAAAACAGTGAAGTTGCAGGTCGGAAAACCGAAACAATAAGCTGAAAGATGTGATGAAGTTCTCTTATAGCTCTTATAGCTGCTTTAAGGCTGCAACTAAGAATTTAGTTTTATTTTCACGTCATCTGTTTGTTTTTAATTTAATTGTTTAATCTGAAAATGTCAAAGCTTTCCTGAACACAAGGTGACATCTTCATGTGGCTTGTTTTGTCCAAAACTTAATGATATTTCCGATGTTATAAAATCTTCAGCAAATCTTCACATTTCAGGAGCTGGAACATTTTTAACAGCTTGAGTTACTCTTGATAAAAGCTGAAACGATTACTTCTATTGAATAGTCAAGGAATCGTTTCAGCTGTTTGTTCCTTACACAGTGTTGCATCATCGGTCCCTGAGAACACCCAGCCGCCACCTCACAAATCGAGGCTGCATCCCCAAAAACCTCGCTCTTTTTCCAGTTCTGTATGCTGTTTTTGTCCATCAAAGCAAACGCTCCCAGCTCCGTGGAGTCTAACCTCTCCTGTTTCTGCTTGTGTGTTCACAGCTCCTGGGCTTCGTGTACGCCTGTTATGTTGTCAGCGCTATCACTGAGGAGGAGGACAGCTGTGAGTCGTTTAACCTCACCCTTACAGACACACACACACACAAACTCATTCTTGAAACAGAGCATTTCAACAATTAATAATTCACACTCGGACCCACTCACACAGATGACATGGAAAACACCAGAGTTGAGGAGAACAGGGCTACATCTTTCTTCATCTCCCTCTCTTCCTATCCCACCCCACACTATCACCGATCTAGCTCTCCCCTGTCTCTCCTTCCTCCCCCACACCAGCTGGGCCCCCTCTCTCTCTCTCCCCCTCCCTCCAGAACCAAAGGAGCCATGTGTTCCCTCTCCATACCTCCTTCAGCCCATTCTTTCCTTTCTCTTTCACGCACTCGCCTCACTCCTTTCCATGTGCACCTTGTTTCTCACTCCAGCTGTCTGGTTCCTGGCTAGGATTGCACTTCCCCCACTCTCTCGTGTACACACACACACACACACACACACGCACACACCTTCCCTCCTCATGCCTATGTCTTTGCAGCTACATGTACATCCTTCCCCTGAAGTGGCTCCTCGGCATGTTATCTCAGTACCCCAGCTACCGTCTGTGTATGTTGGTCTTTCTCACACCTTTTTAACATGGAGTCAGATGAGGGAAAGAGTTCACTCTCACTCTTTCCCTGTCATGCATAAAGCAGGCGGAGACCGTGGGAAAAGACGCAGGGGATCATGAAATGGGTCATAAGAGAAGGAGAAATCAGAGATGGACACTTGTGATAAATGAGCCAGCTGCTGTGACCTCATAGGCAGCAGGTCAGAGGTCCTGCTGGAGGTTAGCCAATCAGAGGGCAGGAAACATTTGATCTAAGTCATAAATATCTGATTAGCTCTGCAGTAACTCTCTGGGATGTCGACATACATGAGACATATTTTGGCCTTGTAGATTTTAGCTAATGCTTTGAAACCAAATGACTTGAACGGATCCTCTCTGTGAGGATTAACTAAGATTACATTTGACTTCTGTTAAAAGTTAATTATGAAGTATCTGGAGCCTGGCTGTAATCATGTCAGTCCCTTTTGCAAGACACCCAAACTCTAATTTGATTTGAAAACAGCGTAATGAACAAAGCACTACATGCACTGATTGCATTGTAAACAGCAGACATTTGTAATTCGGGGGGAGCGGAGGGAGGGGGGGTGGACTGGGATTGTGGTTTCCACGTGTGTGTTCATGTGAACCAGTGGTGTAGAGGTCCAAGCAGTTCTTTGGTGGTCACATACCAGAGATTCACTGGCTGTGATTGGTTAGCATCACCACCCCACCGATCCCCTCCGCCCCCCAGCTCTGGGCAGTACCACTTAATCACCAGTCTCCCCTAAGTAATCCCTGGAGGGCAATAACATTTCAGCAGGAGGCGAGTGGACAAAAAAAGAAAAAGACTTTCCAACCTCAATGACTTTTCCTTTTGTTTTTGTGACATTTGAGCTTCGTTTATTCCCTGCGCGGACAGATTGTGTTTGTTTAAACTCATAGCGGACAGTCATCTTCACTCAACAACAGAGATAAAAATAAAACAACAACAAGGGGTTGGTTTCAAAAGGCTTTGGGTAAAAAATGAACATGGTGTGATTTGTATTGTTTTTAATGATCTGGTAGTTCTTCTCTGATCCAGGCTGGGCTGAAGTAAAACGCCGCTACGCCGCTTCCAACTGCTAGCTCTTTCTTATTGTAATCAGCCCCTTTTCCTGCACACACACACACACACACGTATTTGTTCGTGCAGACGCACACACTCGCAGCAACACAAATAGCTAAGGCACTTTGCCGCTCTCATTTTCCCCCCATTTGATGTGTAGATTAAAGCAACTTTCTGCATTGAGCTCCCCGGCTGCCTCAGCATCTCTCCTCCCACTCAGAACTTTCCCTTCTCGTTACGTCTCCCTCGCTGTATTCTGTTGCCCGTTTCTTCACAGGGAGATGGAATAATCACATATCAGAATCCAATTTAGTGTGTTTTAGGAAATCTGTGCTCTCGCCGTGTCGTTTCCCATCTCTGGTTTTTCGAGCTTTAATGAGGTGTGCTTGTAAAAAGTTAGGGGTCTCTGGTCACTCGTTGCGTCAGCCTCATTAAGCACCTTGCTGGTCAATAACTTCCACAGTTGATTGGGCCTCACCAAGAGGAGGAAGGCAGGAGGAGAAGGACCCTCAGGAGAGACAGAAAGAGAGGGTGGAGAGAGGGGAAGACAGGTACATGACGGGAGCAGAGGGAGGTGTTTGGCAGGAGCAAGCCGAGGAGCGAGGAAGGAGATGGGGTAATATGCAGGAACAAATAACATGAGACAAGATGAGCTTTTCGCGAATAAGGAGAGAAGACAGGAATTCCTCTCACGCCGAGCACTCTCTCACTCTCAAGGGAGGCGAGTGAGTTAGATTTGAGTGCTCAGGCTTGCGTAAAAAATAGCCGAACGAAACACACGTGTGCGCACACACACACACACACACACACACACACACTCGGAAGAAGCACAGAAGACACAATTGGCAGAATAACAAGCATCATATACCATCAGCTCAGGGTGTGACATGGTTTTCAGGCTCCATTACTGTGTGTGTGTGTGTGTCATTCTGCTATTTTTGATCTCCCTTTTGATGTGACTTCCTCTCTTCTTCTGTTATTTTATAAGTGCGTGTGTGTGTGTGTGTGTGTGTACAGGCACTCACACTTACCTATATACCGCGTGTGTTTGTGTGCGTTTAGCTGAGTGTGTGTGACTGACTAACCGTTCGCTTGCAGATATTTGTGTGTGTGAATTTGTTACACAGTTATCGGTGGTGAGCAGACGCGGCGACAGAGTCGGTGGTGGGGAAAATCCTCTTTATGAAGTAGGTCATGGAGTTAGAAGCCTAGCGCCGGGATAAGCCTTCTTTAACATGTCTGCTAATTATGCTGCCGCCCTCTGTGCTGAGTCACATCCCCAGAAAATCCTCCACGGCAGACAGAGAGAGTGAAGGGATGGATGGATGTGTAGGTGGCAGCGTATCCTCAGGTTGCAAAAGAGTAAAAAGGGTCCAAACAAGTCTCGGCCTGTTTATAATGTTATCGCCTCAGGATTGTGTTTTTAAAATGGCGTCAAACAGGTAGAACATTCAAAGAGTGTGAATGGGTCTGTTTCACGGGGCACATATTGACATGCCACAGTAGGAAGAGCACAGGTGAAATGATAGAATGAATGATGGCTGAGTTCCATTTAGATGATTCCGTGTCCTCGTATTGTGCATGTTGGCTCACTGGGACACTTGAATGGACCTATGACAAGTCAGAGTGTCTGTCGTGGAAAAGGCCTGTGTTCAAACAACTCTTTATAATATAACAGCAAAGAATATATGTGGGATATGAGAGTTTTGCTGTAGTACAATATGTAGCTTTGCTTTTACAACACATTATTTACTGTATATTTGTTTAGTGAAAGCGACAGGTGTTTTCACTTATGTTGCCTGATTAGGGCTAGTGCAGCCTGGGCTTGATTGACAGCTCCCTCACTCGGGTTAGTTTTGTTGCACCTGTTGGGGTGCGGCAACTCACACCTTTATCATATTGCTTTTTTCTTCTTCCTCTTCTTCTTATTGGTACATTGAATTTGGTGACATCCTGTAATTTTGAGCATAGCTCCACCCAACACAACTAATCAGGCAGCGTAATTGTGTGGGTGTGCAGAAGCTTAAAGCTGCATTTTGATGCAAATATGCATCATTTAGTGTGGGTAGAAGCAGCAGTTTTCACTAAATCGTCCTTTTGCATTACAGTATTTGCACTCACTCTGGGTTACAGATAATCTGACGTACAGTATATGTAAGCACTGGTCTTGTTTTCACCATTACATCCAATTGCTTCCCTCTCTCCTCTTGTTGCCCATTTATAGCTGCTGGAGCTACAGTGTGTGCAGCTATAAACAGACACACTTCAAGCTTTGTTTCTTTATTATGTAAATTATATTGTATGGATAATGGACATCATGCCTGAGTCAGTGCATGTATGAATATATGACTGAGAATAGAATAACGGTTGCTGGACATTGTTTGACAAATAGAAAATTGGCAGTTGCAGTGAGCAAGACACACATAATGACACCCATCCACACAAAGAAATAAACACAGTGGCAGTGTTTTCTGTATTTGTCACATTAAGGTTCTCAGCTGTTCATTTTGGTTTAAACACAATCCGGCCAGGCACACTTTCCAGAGGCTCTGCTGGTCTGTCTTTGCCTGCAACCTTTCTCCTCTTTGCACAGATGATTAACTTTAATTACGCTCTCAATCAAACATACCTGAGGTTTTCATATGCAAAATAACTGAGCATAAAACAGCCAAATCGGTCTTTAAAGCAAACGAGTAGCCTGTATGGCAATGATGGCTGTGTAATGGTGTGTGAGGACAGAGATGTAGTATTGCAGAATGGAGCCAGCAATGAGGAGCTCCCTTAAATACCGTGTGAGAGAGAGAGACCACAACTGTGTCTTGTAACTCACCACTCGCAGCTTTACGGACAGGCTCTGAAGTCTTGAACTGTGTGTCTGCGCTTTATCTCTCTCCCTCCATCTTTTGTCTCTGCCCTGTCTCCCCTTGTTCTTCTCGATCTTCCTCACACTGCACTCTTTTTTATTTTTTCTCACCAACCCTGCTTTTCCCTCCTGGTCTTTTTCCTTTTATCTCTGTTTCATTTCGCTGTCAGCTCGCCAGCTTGCCCATTCACACACACACACACACACACACATACACACACAGTGGTGGATGCAGCAGTAGGCTGTAGATTGATTGCCACTGTCTTCTGGTTTAGTACAGGTCCTCTGATTTTGATCTAAAACATACTCATCTTAAATTACTCCCTGATTGTTTAGGGGCCTCACATAGATGCCTTAACTACTGACCTACATACTTTTTCATTTCTTACGTGTGTCCACACAAGTGAGAACCAGCTTGCTCCCTCTCCCTGGAAGAAACTGAGCTCGCCTCTTTCATCATTTCAGGCTCACATGCACCGATCAACTGCCAATATCGGTTTCCAAAGTCACTATTCGAAATCGAGAGGGCAAATTGAATACACCGTTTCATGTTGAAAGTTTTCCACCTTCACTGGTGTTTTCTGGTCGTTTTTAAAAAGTTTGCCGTCCACACTGAAATGCCAAAACATTAGTAAAATGCTTGAATCATCTATTGAGAATGAACCTTCATCTAAGCAGCTTTTTACATCCGTTTTCAAAGGGTTGTTTGTTGTTTACAGAGCAAGCATAAAGAACAGATTGCTTCAGCAAGTCTCAAACACTTCCGAAAGGCAGAGCACATTGAAAGATATCACCTAACATATGTTCATGCTTTCCAAATGCTCAGGTTTACAGTTGAAAATGTGCACTGATTTATTTTAATTTTTTTTATTTTCTTCAACCCTCTGGGTTCAGTGAGCTCCACAGAGGATCCACCTCAAGACCAGGGTCAGACCAATGGGTGTAATAAATTACTGGGAAATGGCTCAAAAATGGAGATTCAATTAACAGGCTAACAGGAGGGATGGAGCACAGGGTTATAAATGACGCTTTTAATAAGGTGCAACAAGTAAGTAAGTTTTGACACATAGCATGTCTTCATTAGAGTGAGAGCAAGTAGTGGCACTTAGGGGCACCTGTTGAGGTTCAGATTGTGAGCTTTAGGGATGGTGGATACACTGTGATCTCCCACACTAATTATGAAATGATGAAATTGCTTTCCTGTGAATGCTGCGCAAGATACATGACAGAATGTTTGACCTATATGTGGTGCTAAATGAGAAGTCAGGAGATCACCAAAGTCATTAGAATTCTTCCTCTGGAGAATATGTGTGCCACATTTCACAACAATTCATCCAGTAGCTGTCACTCTGAACCACACTATTGGATTGACCGACAGACACTGCCATCCCTAGAGCTGCTAGTGTGTCTAAAAATGACAGCCATCATCATCATCTAACTGTATTCCTCGGCACAGTTTATCATGGCAGGGGATGGATCCCCACCTGCCTGTAATGAGAAAATCACTGGTACAGAAAAGAGAGGGGAAGGGTCTTTGTGTTGGTGGGTGGGTTGTCTGTGCGTGTGTGTCTATCTGGTGTACAGATGAAACGGAGAATCCCAGGAAACCAGGGCAGGGTCAAAGGAAAAGGACCCCCCCCCCACCATAACACCCTGTGGCCCTCATCCTGCCTTCATATCAGTATTCAGCAGACCACCACTGCCTCCTCTTATCAGGATGGAACTGATTTGGCCTTACAGTAGTTTCCATGTCTGGCTCGTGTATGTTTTACCCCTCACAGCTGTTGGCGCCCAGAAAGTAACAGATCTGCACAGTTACAAAAAAAAAGACCATTGAGCTAGGATCCGCTATTTGTTTGGTGTCTTTTACCACTGAATCAGGTTGAATCTCAGTTTCTCCTCCCCTCTTACAGTGTTTACAGACGTCTCACAGCTGCTGGACACGCCGACCTCTTTCACATTCACTCCTTCAGCCTAATCTCTTTGGCCCTCTGTCAGTCAGATCGACATGCGTGACGCGCCCCGTCCTCCCTTCTCTCCCTCTCAGCCTTTTGTGTCCCCCTCGAGAGCCGCAAGCCTTTAACCCTTCGTCTTAAAAATATCTCCCTGCATCTATGAAAAATACACAGCGCCGTGGTTACCTGCAATGTCCATCTGATTCGAACATTCGCTTTCCTCGTCTGCACCTCGCCGAGAGCCCGAACTCTAAAAGGAGAAAATAAACAGAAAGGGTTGAGCGTTCGGTCGGTGGCTGAAGGTCAACTCTGTTTCTGAGCGATAAAAAAGGCTTACACTATTTTGACAGCTGGCCAGGTTCCACCTGTTCCCGAGCTTTCCCTCCGGCTTCAGGCAGACGCACGGATGAAAAATGTTTGAGCAGAGATGATTTTATTTTTATTTTATTTGGACTATTTGTCAAAGTTAAAAAATAAATAAAAAAGACTGTACTGTTCTTAGCAAGCTGCCTACTGCTTTAATGCTGCATTGTATTTGTTCCCACTGTGTCCTTTTTGTTTCCATTTCATTTCTCATTCACCTTCATTTTTTTTTTTTATCATGCATGTCTCTTTGTTTACTTATTCTGTTATTGTCTGTCTATTGATTTACTCCATAATTCATGTGTTCAATCCTTTTATTTTCAGTTGATTTTATTGGTGGATTTGACCCATTCCCACTGTACCATGTCAATGAGAAACCATCTCATCTCCTCTTAAAGCCCATGTACCTGTAAGTATGAGGGTAATGTCATGCCACAGCATGTGTATATGTGTGTTTTTGTGTGTGCATGGGGATATTCACGTTATCCGTTTGCCTTTTGTTGTCATCTGCAATTTGGGTTGCACCCGTTTCTTGCCTGCATGTCAAGGTTTCCTCTTCAAGGTTACATTCACTGATTTTCCCTGAAACTTCATTAATCAGAGCCTGGTATTAATTTCTTAGTTGACAAAATAATCTCAACTTACTCGCTTGTTCCAGAGCCTTTTGGTATTTGATCAGGATCCAGGAGGTTACAAAGCAACACTGACTCGTGGTGACTGTGCAGACGGTTGCTTGCTCAGTATCCTGGAGCTTTGAGTCATGTCTGGGGAGTAAACTTGATTCTGAAACGTATGACATCCTGTCAGATGGCTGTAGGGAGTACGAAGGCCTTTCGTGTGTGTGTGTGAGTGTGTGTGTGTGTGTGTGTGTGTGTGTGCCCACGCTGCAGGTAGTTACTAATAGAAGCACATGGAGGAAAAACCTAAACAAAAATCTGTCTAAAACTGGATTAATCAATTACCTTGTGCAGAGAACTTAAAAACAATAAGCTTGGGAAGTCATGTTATAATTCTCTGCCAACATGAAATTAATATTTTATTAGCTTCTTGACAGTTTAATCAGCTTCGTCTCTAATGGGAGGGAGAAAATTTTCATCTCCCCAATCTACTGAGAGTTATATCCTGGAGGAATCCAGGGTATTACTCCCAGTAGATTGGAACATGTGTATATAAATGTGTACATGTTGCCCAACAACCGCTAACTCATCTCTTTCTCCCCATGTTTGTGTTCTCTACAGGTCTACGTAAATAGGAGCGCGTCCAGCAGGGAGGTGACACAGCAAATTCCCACGGAGACAAAGTGGCTGTTTTTGACACAAACGTCCCAGTGCACTGGGGCACACCAGACATTCCTCCCCTTCTTCATTTCAGTACATTAAACATGTCATTTACTGGTGTTCTGCCCGGAAAGGCCAACACTTCTCAGTTAGTTTCTCCACCATTGTTTTCCAGGGAGGGATGACAGGTTCAGGGAAAGTGTGGGAGGGTGGGGTACAGTGTAACAAAGCCTCATATTGTGTGTTTAGGGAAGTATCAATCATTTTCTTTGTATTGAATTCTCTGCCGTGGTCCCATTGCTGTGACCTGCTCATAATGGTTTAATACTCCCCAAGAACATGATATATATATATATATATATATATAATATTTTGTGTATAGAACATGTAAAGCCTATAAATACCTTGTGTACGTAATCAGTGACTGCCCTGCATTCCCAGTCTGCGGTAATGTGTCTTAGAGGACTCAATGATTTAGCATGTTATTGCTGGTTTGGCTCAGAACTTGGCCGGAGGGCTGAATTACAGTGGAGCCTGTGGAATGAGCTATTGTGCGCTGCCTGTTTACTTTAGGCCAGGATCTGTGTGCATAAATACACAAGCAAAGCAGGAAGAGGCAGGGGAGTGAAGAGGTAGAGGGGAGGGGAGGGAACAAAAGCACCAAACCTAAAGGGGCATCTGTCAAAAATAGAAAACGTAAATAATGGAACATGTGGTGTGGGGGATTTTGGATTTAGAGTTTTGAAATGTGAGCTATCAAGAATGCAAAAGAGCATCAGCATCAACGGCATGGGAGTCTCACTTTCATTTCTGGAGTCTTATTATTGTGAACATCTTCGCCAACAGCCAAGTCAGTATCTCTGAAGTGTCGGTGTTTGTTGGAAGATGTGCTTTGTTTTCACTTCAGTTCGTCTCCTCTAACTACTGACACATCGGGCTGCTGACAGGGGTGATCATTACACACACTCAAGCAAAGGTTACACAGCATATTTTTAACTTTGAGAAAACAATCGACATTGTTTGACTATTCATATTGCACACAGCAGTGTTGAGTACTGTGGGTATGGTATTCAGTGTAGAAGTAGCAAGGCTATAGCTGAGTGAGCCGGAGCGTTGTTTCCTGTCAGTGTAGATCCTCAGTGGCGATAGTCTGTGTGTGATTGTTTTTATAGCATGTTTTTTACAGGGTTTGTATTGTAATTATGTGTATAGCATACTAAGTAATGACAAAATAGCCAAACTGATGTCTGTATGTGAGCAGTAACTGGAAGCGTCTGCTGAGTATTTAGATCTATTTTATTCTGACCCAGGAACATAATGCATCGTTATTTACTGCACACATGTCGTATCTCCTATACTGATGGGTAGCACTTTTTTTTTGGATTGTTGTTGGATGTTTCTCAACTAAATTCAGTTTAAGTCCGATTCCCTGTCGCCTTACTGTTTGTGTGAATCACTACTGCTCTCTGGTGTTCAAAGTGTTCATGTACACATTGCCAGACCACTGAGTTTCTGCTACAGGTATGCTCGTCCATAAATCTCCATGTTTTGTCTTAAAACAGTTTTTTGTTGGTTTTTTATTTAGTTTTTTGTCTACAGATAACAGTATATCTTCAAATAGCATGTTATATTTTTCTTTTTGGCTACTACATTTGAATCCAGAACATGTTCATTGTGCTAATTATTTGATTACAGCATTTCTTGTTTGAAATTGTCTGATTAGCATATTGTTTGTAATCAAAAGAGCTGTGAACAAAGAAGTAGCTTTTTTGTTCATTCCATTCTCCAGTCCTGGTTTTTGTCTATTGTCAGCACCTAAAAATATCCTGTTGGGTGTCAGATTCCACTGTGATATTAGATGTTCTTCACTGCCAGATAGACAGGCTACAAAGTGTAGTGATTCTGAATATCATCTGACCACGTCGGGTGGCTAATTTCAGAATGATGAGTGAACAAGTTTGATATCATTGGTCACCCCTGTATTGGTAAGATGCAATAATTTATGTGTCATTATTGTCTTTAATAATTTAAGGTTTACACACTCCTGATAGGCTAACCGATGTGTGGTTGGCAACACAAAGCACCTCATATTGTAACATGATCAGTATTAGTAAATGCTACTAAAATGTAATGTAAAAAATTAAAATTAAAATAGTCTTCCTCTCAGTGCAATACAGCCTCTTCCTAAACCCTGGCAACTGGAAATTAGTTGAAACCTGTTACAGTTGTGTATGTATGTGCTAGTCTCCACAGAAAAAGATTCCACTTGTTTGTAGATTATTCTTTTTCTTTGTATAGAAAGTGGAAAAGACCTTTTTTTGTTTGTTTGTTTTTTGTATTTCTCTCTTGTGACCTGATTGTGTAATCCTATTTATCCAGAACTGTGCTTTGTGTTCATGTAAATAGGTGTTTGTTAATAAAAGAATGTGATCTTTTAATAATGGTGTGTGTCGGGTATGTATAAATGGTCATATCTGCTCTCTGTGAAGTGCACCCTCTGACTGCACAAACATTGGTGATATTGAAAAGCTTAAAATGTTTATTATAGAACATGACCTGTAAACTCTGATAAAACAAGCCACCAGCAACCATCTGTATTTTTCTTATCAGTACAAGGGGAAAATTAGTACAGAGGGAAACCCAAGGTCACTCATGCAACACCTGTACAGCCGTCACTTAGCCTCAGGACATGAAAGCACGAACACTGCCTCTGATGACGGCTCTGCAGATGGGGCAGTGACGCAAGCTGGCAGCGCAATCACCGCACACCACCAGATGACCACAGGGGATGAAGACAATGGACACCAGTTTGTCCATGCACACCTTACAAGTCCTCTCCTCTTGCAGCTGCCTCAGCAGCTCCTCTGGGCTGGGGTCCTTCACTGTCGGAGAAACCGCAAACGGAAAAACAGATGAACACTCGCACCATGTACAAGCTAACCGTTGAGTCCGAAGTGTGATCGCTGCAGGATGGAGCAATCACGTGTCAGCAGCTCAACAGTGCAGTTGATTATTAAACGCTTTTCCCTGTCAATCATATGGATGTTGACCTCTGACCTTTCTCTCTGATGGGTGCTTGTGTCCTCACACTTCCAGCACTGGAGCCCTGTCTCATCTCTGTCGCTGAAGGACAGAAACAATGAAAAAAGACAGAAAAACACTGTGAACTTAAGACATCCATTATAACAGACGTCACACTTCTCAAATATAACTTTGTTAAATGACTGCTTGGGTCTTTTAGCAGGTTGAATTTGAAGAGGTTACAGTGGAATATGACAATGGTTTAGCTTGTTACCTTTAGTTGGCTGTTACCAGTAGTGGAAGAAGTATTCAGATCCTTTACTTATGTAAAAGTACCAATACAACAATGTGAAAATATAAGTCCTGCATGTTAAATCTTAAGTAAAAGTACAAAAGTATTGTCAGCAAAATGTATTTCAAGTATCAAAAGTAAAATTGCCCTTATTCTTATTTAATAGATTGTTAATACTGATTGATCATTGTGTAAGCAGCATGTTACTGCTGTAGCTGGTTATGGTGGAGCTAGTTTTAACTACTTTATATACAGTTACTGTAGGTAATAAAGCCCAGTGGTTTCTAATCTAAGGGTCAGACCTCCAGTGGGTCACAACATAAATCTGAGGGGTCGTGAGATAATGGGGAAGAAAAAAAACAAAGTTCTGCTACACAACTCTTGGAACCTTTCACTAATATTTGCCTTTTGTTAAATATTAAATAGTTTGACCTCTCTGGGGTTCTAACAGTGATTTAAATTAAACCATCATAGAAGTATTGAGGGGAAATGTGACAACAGGCCCCAACCAGACCAGTTCGCTTGTAAGAGGTCACCAGCCAATAAGGTTGCAAACCACTGGTTTAATCTTAATGTGTTGTAGTTTATAAACGTATGTGTTTTATATAAAATATGAATGTAAAAACTATCTAGTAACTATAGCTGTCAAAGTGGAATAAAAAGTACAATATTTCCCTCAGAACTGTAGTGGAGTAGAAGTATATGGTAGCAGAAAATGGAAATACACAAGTAAAGTACCACAATTGTACTTAAGTCCCATATTGGAGTAAATAGTTACTTTCCACAACTGGCTGTTACCTCTGCTCTGTGGCCCCCTCTGTCGGTCCTCCTGCTCCGCCTGCAGTATATCAGTGACCAGGTCGGATACAGAATTGTAGTGCTGGCCTGTCAACAGGTACTTGGTCTGGACCAGACTCTCCACCAGGCTGGCTTCAAAGCCCATCTGCAGCACGGTTTGCACCACAGGGGAAAGCATGGCTGAGGAAGCTCCCAGACCTCCAGCCATATCTGGGAGATCACAGAGGAGGTAAGAAGTGAGGAAGTGAAGAAAGGACCAGTGACCAGATACCAATGAGGCAAAAAAACAAACAGCCATCTACATATCCAGTAGATGTTTTATTAACTACATCTCTTCTATTTGATAAGTGGGAAAATAAATTACAAATCGTGCAGCTTACCTTTGTCTGCCAATAGATTAACATTTCAAACCACACACCTCTTCTGTGTATCTGCTGAAATGGATTATAATTGTGATTCCTTCATTGTATGGAATAATTAAACTCTTATGACTGCCCTGCGACCGTGAGCAACAATCAAATGGTTTCCATAGTGCTACCTAATTACCGCATTCCTACTGCAAACATTAGCTCAGGTAATTGAGCATGCAGTTATTTCATTTTTAGTAGCCTCCCAAAGAAAATGAAACCTGCTTTCTTCCAGAGAGAGTCTGCTTAGCGTCTAATTTCAGATTTTAACCAAAGTGGCTCGCCCAGGTTGATCTGAATAATTTAATCAACTGGTTGCAGCCTTTTATTGTTTAAGAACCTTCAATGCAACTCACAATGTTTGCTCCACCTTTTTTGTGTGAACAAGCAAGAGTGGATGTTGACACTTCGATTCTTTGCACTGCAGGATACACAAAGATAATTATTGGCACCAAAGCAGGCTGCTATCATGTCATCCACATCTACTGGGTAGGAATAAAGGGTACATACCCATCATTCCCTGCCTTGTTTAAATTTTCTACAACTTACCATTTCTGGATCCGATATCTCTGTCTGTGGAGGTCTGTGGTCCCCCCTAGAAAAGTAATGATGTTTTGAATTTTCAATGACAGTCGTGAATGATTTTAATGCAGCGACAACAAGTGTGTCATTTTTTCAGATTTTATCCTGCGCAGATAAGAGGGACAAAGGCTCTCACCACAGTCTCACCCAGATGGAAATGAGTGTCCTGTATGTTGCTGACGTACCCCGGCCCTCTCGACTGGATTAGAAACTCACATCTGAGAAATATAAAGACGCTGTTTTATAATCTGCTAAAGCATGAATGAATTTGTAGATATATATATTCAGAAAAAACATTTTCATTTGCCAATACTAAAGTAGGCAAATGATGCCTTGTGACAGGTCCTGCTGTTACCGTGGAAACCACTTGGCATGTTCCTGCCAGGGGTCGTCCCCGGGCTCCCAGTTCCTCAGCCCTCCATCACAGAAGAAGCACTTGACGTTGTCACCGTGGCCTGTCAGGGTGCACACGACTACCGTGAGAAGAGTCTAACGGCAGAAACTCTGAATGTGTACAGCTTTTCATTTGGACACAGAACATCTCGATAAGCTCCCTTTTTTCTCTCAAAAGAAAAAAAGAAAATGTGGCCATCAAATTGTACAAGGAAGCAATCTAATGCGCAATCTAAAACCTGTAAAAATTACAATAAAGGTGAATCAACCTTTCTCTGACACAGCCTCAACAAATTATTGAACTATTGGCTTCATAAAAACACTACTCATTGTAGGGTTACTTTATTTGATTGCATTATTTTGTATTGGTTTTCGTGATATTGTGCCCACAGCCTGTGTATTACCCTACTTCTTTAGCAGCCCCAGCTTTGTCCAGGTTGTTCTGTTCACAACATCATGACTCAGCAGGACAATTGTACCATCAACTCTCTCACAAAGAGCGGTCACTCTAGCAGTGACTGGGTCAGTGCTGAATATTTCACTGAAACATACTCATGCATACTCAAATGAGACTCATAAAATATTAAAGAAAGCAGATGATTAGGATATAAATGTCTTTAGGTTTATAGTGAGACAATGAGCACCTGTGTAGAAAAATCCTGCTCTGGCGAGAACATCTGGCTGGACTGAGGCCTCGGTGGGCCAGTTGTGGAAAGTGGTAAGCCGGGAATCCTCCGTCTCCATCTCTGGGTAGACCGCTTGTCCAGCTGTCCCCTGCTCATCCATAGTCATCCTCTGGAGCTGACTCAACAGCTGGCCGTCCACAGAGTCGGAGGATCCAACTTGGAGCGGAATATTTCCCACAGTTCGACCCAGTACGAAACCACAAGTGGGGAAATGCCTCTTGTGCTCGACGGTTGGGCTGTCCCCGTGCACCCAACATCTTAAAATCCCTCCACAGCAGAAACATTGGACTTTATCCCCGGGGCCTAGGAAGAAGAAGCCCGCCTTGGCCAGGTCTCCAGATGTGACAGGTGCATCTGTTGGCCAGTTCTGAAAAGTTTGAATCCTCTCCCCTTCTCTTCGCATCTGAGGCTCCTCAAGGGTGTGCTGCATAGTACTCCTGTCACCCGTCATTCTGTGGCATGTAGGTTTTCCTTTCACGTTTTGTCCTATGCCAGTCATCCCTTTTGCGGTCCATAGTGGAGCGCGCACTGAAGGTGAGTGCAGCACACCAGCTGAAATAATATGATCAGCTGCGGGGGCCTGCACAGCGGCCTACAGGAGACTGCTTTCCAGAAAAGCCACCAAATGCCAGAACGTATGCTCATTGATCGTTGAATGAATGAAAGCCTGAACATGCCACGTTGCTCTGCCTCTTAGGACAACCATGTAGAGCATTTCAGGGGCATAGTATGGCCTAACAACTAATATGACAATTAAAGGGATATTGCAGAGTTATTCAAAATACCATTACGCACAAGAATGTCATTTAACTGAATAACAGAAAACCATTTCAACCTCTATGCTAGATTTCAACATGCCCACAGATTTCATCTCATAAGAAGGAAAACTTGACCTTTCAAAGAATTAGAAGCACCAAAGTGGCTATTTTTTCCTGTCCTATAAGTGTTATAAGTGTTGTCTCTGAATGTTCTCTCTATTGGATGTTTCTGTCCTTAAGGGCCTAAAGGATGGATGTCTCCTCCCTGTGCACTTGAGTTAGGATGAGCGAGGTAACTAGTCAAACACATAAAATAATAAGATGTGAAGTCTTACTTATTCCATGGAGGGACAATAGGTTACAGTGCTCAGAGGTTCAGGATGGACCCTCTCATTTGTGTTTGTGGGATTTGTTGTGTGTATCAAAGACTTTTTTTAAACTTAAACCATGACATTTCTATCTATACTGATACTCAAAAGTTTAATTCTTGACTAAATGTTTTACACAAGCAGGGGAATTATCTGCTATATATACTGTCATAGTAAAACAAATTAAACAACTGGGATACACTGTAGGTTTTGACAGTTTAGGTTGTGGGTGCATCATTGCTACCTCCTGGTGGTGAAAGAGAGTAATAGCTATTGTAATTTACTGGATGCCAGAACAGAACCCCAGTTCATGTTAAACGGCTAATAATGCTGAAATTACCATGACATCCTGACTGCACACAGTTGTCATAACAGTCAGACATCCAATACAAATCCTGTACAAAGCAGGATAACAGACTAGTTAACAGCCTGCATTCCTCAGTGGGGTCAGCTGACAAAAGAAGAAGCATTATTACACATATACAGGGCTCTGATGAGAGCCACATTGGATTATGGTTGCATGGTGTATGAAGCAGCAGAAAAAGGTCATCTAGAAAAACAGGATACAACAGAGCATTTAGACATAGTTTAGGAGCAGTAAGAACCAAGGCCATTGCAGTGCATTGCTCGTTGAATCCAGTGAACAGCTATTGCATTTGAAAAGAAATAGGTTATCACTAACATATTGGAAAATTATTCATTTTCAGGTAAAGGTTTGGATGGGACATCAACAAGAAAGTAAAACAGCACACATTAGATACTATACAACACAGTCCAGCAGCTGTTAGTAGCAACATTTCACCCTGGATATTTCCTCAACCCAAGGTAAACCTTCAAATATTAGAAAAGACAGAGGAATTTAAACATTGGACACTTAGCTTTTCTTCAAATATTGCACTATTATAATTACCTCAACATTTTTACAGATGGATCAAAACACTCAAATAATGAGCATGTAGGAGTGGGCATGTACAGTACATTCCAGAATTTAACAAAGGAATTTCTCAGAGAATTTTAAAGAGGTTATCAGTATATGCAGCAGAACTGACAGCATTAATGATCAGTCTTCAGTGGGTAGAGGAGGTTAAACCAATCGATAAAGACACTTGTATCTGTTGAACGTGTGCTGATAGGTTGTAGAAGGTTTAGTGCAGAAAGAGAAAGACTGAAGGGCAGGGCAGGGTGGTAGATACAAAAAAAGAGTGGAGCATCAAATGGCTGTTACAGACAGGGGACAAAGGGCATTACTTAATGAAACGGGATTCATATCCAGAATATAACATCTTTAGAAAGATTTGTTTCCCCGCTTGTTTGTTTGTTTTTGTTGTTAAAGTCTTGCTGTTACCCACTCCGGTACAGTAGGTGGCGGCATGCACCATTGACATTGGTTTGTAGTCCGCCAATAAAATCAAAGAAGAAGAAGAACTTTTGCCACCCCGCGGGGAACCACATGAACTGCAGCGGCGGCTCAAAGCCCGGATGGAGCAGCCATTGGGGAAGTGTACAGGGCTTTAACGTAACCGAGGAGGGCTCTCTCTCTCTCTGGAATAATAAAGACAAAGTAAAGGCGGCCGAGGATAGAAATAGTCAAGATCCGAAAGGTCGATTCGGCGACACGTAACGTTAACTTGAAAAACCTGTACCTGGACTTCACTCCTTTCGGGCACAGTATCCGAGGCGACAGACTTGAACTGTGGAAGTTGGGGATACGTGCACACAGCGGAAAATATACAGCTGAGCCTGCGCTACAACTACTAGCCTCACGCTAAGCGGCACAACTAGCCACATTAGCTAACTATATCTGAGCTGTGAACTTACTTTCAAATCACGGGGCTTGAAATCCAGTCACAAGCCCAGGCTCTGTGAGAATCCAGGGATTTGCTTAATGAATTATGTCTGCCACAAGCATTGACCCTCAGGTAGGAAGGCCGATATACCTCGCCTGTGGAGTGCTTGCACGCTAGCTATCCGCTAACATTAACGATTTACAGGGCTATGGCTATTCCTCGGACGTGCTAGCTAGCCACTAACGCTGGCCAGTGCATGTAGCTAGCAAGTCAGTTACATTCCGTTGAACGGCTAAGTGTTTTAATGGGCACGCAAGAAAGATGACACTTATGCATTGGGATGTAAACCGTTGTCAAACGCATCTTTAACTGAGACCACGTTTGTACCACCATCGTAGCGGGGGGGACAAAAAAACTCTCCACCTATGGCTAATACGTGAAACCTAAAGCTAACGTTAAAGGAATGAACCCGAGGTTCAGGCTAACGTAACTTACTCAGTGACTCTTGACTTTGTAACGCTGGTGTCACACATACCCGCATGGTGTCTAGGCTGACCCAGATGTGTTCAGCCCATTATGGCTAGCGAAGTTCCATGCTGCATTAACGCTATTGGCTTTTCTAAAGCCATTTTAAGAGGCTAACGCTAGGAAGCGAAGTTGTGCGTGAATTAACGCTAACGTTAGCCGCCTGATTAGCTAACTCAAGTTCCACACCGGCGTTTGTAACGCCAAATAATCGGCATTAACTATTGTGCTTCAAGTAGAGTAACGCTAGGGATTTTTTTTTTTTTTGCGTTGCCTCTCTTCAGGAAGGAGTCTCTCTCTGTTGAGCTTCTGAGCGATACGTTGGCAACATTAGAGGCTTTGCTCAGTCCCAACCTGAATCGGCTGAGAATAACCATGTGGTGTCCTTTTTCTTCTTTTCATGATCCAACATGGATGCAGAGATCAAAGGGACAAGCATCTAAAGGTGAGTTGTGGCATCACAAGATGAGTTGTTTGGATATTTGCTCATACACCAGCCTTTCGTTGAGTCTTATTCTGCCTCTGTCATACACTACAGTAAGGCTACATGTGGGATGTAATAATCTGGGTCTTGGCAAAAGGAACACATTTTACTTTTTGTGTTGTTTTGAGGATGATAACTTAATTTTGGATTTTCTGTCACTTTTGCAAGGCGCACCAATGGGGATAAATGTGTGCACTGTCACGTACTGTGAGACACATTGAAGTAGAGCATCCATCATGTCATTTAAAGGACAGGTGACTAGTGGTGGATAATACTTTGATTTTTTGTTTACTGATGGTATCCACTCTAAGATGTCCGTGCTGAGATTTGTATGCACATTGGTTTACGCACATTAAGATAGTCCACCTCCTCCTCCTACACTAGTCAAAGTGGTCCGTACTAGGAAAGAAGATTTCTCCTGACCATGGAAGAGTGGCAGGCCGGTGCTCTGATATATGCAAAACTATTTAAATCATGGCAGAGTCCTTTAGTCGTACTTTGGTAAAAATAATATGACAGAATGATTTACTGGTGATTTGTTGTTGTCAATTCCTAACGTTAGTGATGGTGTTATGTTTAAGTCGTCTTTGATTTACTGCAGTTACTGGAGGAGGTGGAGTGACACTCAGGTCTTGACTCTCTTTACCTCCAGGCCACAGGGCTGTCTGACATGGCTTACTGATGTCATTTTCTTTTTTTATGAAGAACACATGCCCATACAAAAGGAGCAGACAGATTTGAGTACTAAACATGTGTGTTGATCATATCCTTTGATAGATGAGCATCAGTAAATCTTAATATGCCACTAATATAATAGTGAAACCAAACAAAGAAAACAGATTACTTTATGTGTGAACCTACGTGGTTAAATTATTTTAATGGAATTGTGTCATCATAGGGATGTCCTTAAACTTATTGTCTGCTATGTTGGAGCTGACCAAATGAAATAAACCTGAAATATACATACTCCATTTCAAACCCAACACAACATGATAGCTAAACCAACTATTGCTATCTATGGCTTCAAAAAACAGAACTGTCGTGTTAAAATGTACATTCATGTCGTTTTGTTGTGTTGCAGTGCAAAATGGTTCACTGCATCAGAAGGAGACTGTCCATGACAATGACTTCGAGCCATACCTCACTAGTCAATCAACTCAGGTAAAGAGCAATATCTATCTTTAAAAAATTGCAAATAAGAAAAAATATCACAAAAAGGTTTTTTTGTTTTTTTTAATTTGTGATCAATGTATGATTATCTAAGCACCAAACTGTGTACCACTGTTGAGCACTGCAAAACTCCTGTTATGTTTTAAACAAATACTTGTGGAAACGGCATACGATATAATTATGTTAAATTATGGCCCATCCCTTAAATGGATGCAATGACGTTTGTCTTTCATGTTAAGTAAACATAGTATTAGAAAACTATTTAAAATAGTTATTGTATATAGAACTGGTTTTGGAGAGTTTTATTGTATAGATCTGAGTCAAATCTAACTGCAAGTCACTTGCTAATGTTGTTCCTTTGCTGACCTTCATTCATTCAGAACAACAGCTACCAGTCCATCACCGACCCCTACCTGTCCAGCTACTACGCCCCCTCCATTGGATTTCCGTACCCCCTCAGTGAGGCTCCCTGGTCCACAGGTGGGGATCCGCCTATTCCATACTTGACCCCCTATGGACCCTTGAGTAATGGAGACCACCACTTCATGCCAGACACAGTGTTTGGCCAGCCAGGGGGCCTGGGAAGCAGCATCTACCCCCACAGGTTTAACTTTTTCCCTGAAAACCCTGCTTTCTCTGCTTGGGGCACAAGTGGCTCCCAGGGCCAGCAGACTCAAAGTTCAGCCTACGGTGGCAGCTACAGCTATCCTCCCAGCTCCTTGGGCGGCACCCTGGTGCCTGATGGTCAGACGGGCTTTCACAGTGACACCCTCAACAAAGCCCCTGGTATGAACAGCCTGGAGCAGGGTATGGTTGGCTTGAAGATCGGCGGGGATGTCACTGGCCAGGGGTCAGGAGTCAAGGCTGTGGGATCTGTGATCGGTGGACCTGCGATGGCAGCCACGGGGAATGGAGCCACACCTATTGGAATGCCTCCACCCAAACCCACCTCCTGGGCTGCCATTGCCAGCAAGCCCGCCAAGCCGCAGCAGCTCAAAGCTAAGGTGAAGCCAGGGATGCCTAATCCAGGGGGAGCTCTTCCCCCGCCACCTATCAAACACAACATGAACATTGGGACCTGGGACAAGGGCCCAGTGACTAAAGTAGCCACAGCTCCACTGCAGCAACAACAACAGCCTCTTGGCCTGCCACATGGATTGCCACCCCAAGGCCCAATGCAGCAAGGACACATGCAGCACCCCCCTCCCCAGTCTTTGGTGCAGCCCCAGATGCAGCCTATGGCTTTACAGCCCCCCCATCATCAGCACCATCAGCCACCACCTCAGCCCTACCAAAACCACACCCAGCCCCCACAACCCCAGACCCGCTGGGTTGCCCCACGCAACCGTAACCAAGGGTATGGGCAGGGTGGCCTTGGCCAAGACGGTAGTGGTATGATGTGTATGGTTGGTAGTGGGAACAGTGGCCCCCAATCTTGTACCAGCCAGGGACCTGGTGCAGAGTCCCACCCAGTGCTGGACAAGCTGCGTGCCTCCCATAGCTACAACCCCAAGGACTTTGAATGGAACCTCAAGAATGGTCGTGTTTTCATCATTAAGAGCTACTCCGAGGATGATATCCATCGCTCCATCAAGTACTCCATCTGGTGCAGCACGGAGCATGGTAACAAACGACTGGACTCAGCCTTCCGGACCATGAATGGTAAAGGCCCTGTGTACCTGCTGTTCAGTGTCAATGGCAGTGGTCATTTCTGCGGCGTGGCAGAGATGCGTTCATCAGTGGACTATGGCACCAGTGCTGGTGTTTGGGCACAGGACAAGTGGAAGGGCAAGTTTGACGTCGACTGGTTGTTTGTTAAGGACGTGCCTAATAGCCAGCTGCGCCACATCCGCCTGGAGAACAACGACAACAAGCCAGTGACCAACTCCCGTGACACCCAGGAGGTTCCTTTGGAGAAGGCCAAGCAGGTGCTCAAGATCATCACCACCTTCAAACACACCACCTCCATCTTTGATGACTTCTCCCATTATGAGAAGAGGCAGGAAGAAGAGGAGGAGGTGCGCAAGGTGGGTACAGTCGTTTCACTGTTACCTTAAATACACCAAAAATATGTATTTGGCACCTTTGCTTAGAATATGTGTATTCTTTCTCAGTTTTTCTAGATGCTACTTTTCTATTACTTTTTATCTGTGTCTGAGAGACTAATTCTGTTTTTTCTCTCTGTTTCCTGTATTTGCTCCTTTTGGCAGACTTTTGAACCTCCTCAGATACAAAACCGCTCTCGGTTGGATCAGGTAAAGAACGGTCATATTTTCTTGTTAGCATTATTGGCTCTCCCATGAGTATATTAAGGGCTTTTTCAGTTGTTGTTCACACCATGAATGTGAAGTTTTAGATAATTTAATATTTGATCACCAATTTAAATAGCTACACGTAGACCTCTGTTCATCATGCTGTCTTGCAGTTTCTGTGCTGTTCTTATGTTTGTATGTCTAATGTTATTTTTCTTGTTCTTTTTCCAACAGGAGCGCCAAAACAGGAATAAACAATAGAAGACATTTATCTTTGGCTTGATCAACAGTTACGCTAGGACTTTTGATTTAAGAGACAGAAGAGTATGAAAATGCAACAAAGCCCTTCATTTTTTTTTCTATTTAATCCCAGTGAATCTCTGCCAATGTTGAGACTTGTGCTATCCCCCCCCCCCCTTGTACCACCCACTTCTTGTGCAGGGATAACAAGCTGATTTAATGTATTACCTAGCCACCACCACACTCTTTAATGTTTTTCTTACCGTTCCATCTCGTACTCTTCTCTCACCAGACTGGTTTTCTCTCTCCTGCCCCCACCCCCTCCACTTTCCAATTGAATCAGGGTTTGACTGCACCATGGAGAAAAAAAATCTGCCACTTTATATTTCAGTACAATCAGGAACGGATGTGTCCTGCCCCTCTTTGTCCACTTGGGGGCAACATTGCCATGCTTCAGAGGTTTAACTGTGCCAACAGGGTTGGAGGATCCCAAAGGCAATGTGGACTTGGAGCTGTGCGATAATAAAACTTCAATGTTTTATCTATTTTTCATTCAGACAAAATCTCTATTTTTTGGCTTACTACTGACAATTTTCATTTCAGAAACCTGTTTTCTGGAGCCTTAATGTTTTTTTTTTCTAATTATTGGTGACTTCTCAAAAAGAACTGCTCAAACAGTGACACTGCTGGAGAAATCAGGGATAGTGTGAAGTCACACGGGACTTGAGACATTTCTGAGGAGGTATTGCAAAGGCCTCTGGGAAAGAAATAATGGATGTGTCCTCCTCAACCAGAACTCTCACCATTTTAAGTCAAAAATTGTACTATTGATATCCTTCACATCCCTCTGCTTTGCTTTCTTTTGATGGTTTTCTTGAAGGGGTCTTTTGTATGTTTCATCAGGAGATTCTGCTTGTTTTTGCAACCCAGTCTGAGAGAATTTTCGCATCCACCATTTTAACTTGTTTTATAATCAGAATTGTGTAATGACATTCTACATTGAATGAAATGTTGCTTTTTGCATTTTTGTTCCATAAAATGGGGGGAGGGTTCACATGTTTGTCAATTCACCATCATTCTGTCTTAATCCTTTTTTTTTTTTTTTTTTTTTCTCCCCCCCTGAATTTGAATTTGGTTTTGTCTATCATATTGGTCGTAATGCTAAGCTTTAACGTAGGAGCCTATATATTCATGGAGAAAGCCTAAAAATGTATAACCTAAAAATTAATGTAACTGATTTAATATCGAGTAAGAAAAAAACAAGAATGAAAATGTGGTTTGTGTGTTTTTTGGTTGATGTTGCAAAAATAGTTCTAGACTGAAACCATAAAGTACTTTCAGGTCTGTTAATGGGGGAAAAAGATTGGATATTAAAAGAAAACAGTCACTAATAGGTGTGTGTGCCCATGCATGGCAAGATGAAGGTCTGCTGGAAATGTTAAACCATTATTCATCCTGCGGTTTGTCTGTGAGGTGAAAGGACGGTGTGGCCCCCTGCTCTCCTGTCAGTCATTTCGGAGCATTCAAAGCCAGAATGCAGTTTATTTGTTGGCGAGACAGCAGGTTCTCTTGATTAGCTTGAAACTGTCACGTCAGTATTTTGTCGATAGTGAAGTTTACCACGATTGCAGAGAGGAGACCCTGCTAACAGACATGGCTGTTTCTTTCATGTTGCGGGATCTTTTCTCGTTTTGACATTTTTTTTGTGTGTGTGTGTGTCAGAGTTGAAATCTGATCAAATACTCGTCGCAATTCACATTTTTTTGTTTGAAACATTTGAACTGAAGCGGTTAATATTGACAGTTCCACCTGAACCCATTCACGTTAAGTTGTTTCGTCTTCTCACTTCATGTTAGACAGTGTGTATGTTATACGACCTATTTTTGATTCTGTCAGAACTTTACCCCGTTATAACGTTGAGATGGCAGAAGTAATGCACCTTGCTGAGGTCACTTGAGTGTGAGTATGAACCGTGTGTGTCACGGCTGTATTTCCACATGTGTGGAGATGCATTGTAAATTTTTTTTTTTTTACCTGGCCATTGTAATCTATAGAACCGAACCTCTTAACAGGATCCTTTCGTCACCTTTTATTTTTAATTTTTATTTTTTTACCTGCACTAATCAATAGGTTAATCCAAGCAATACAGTGAACGCCCTTCACATGTTTGCCTTCACCAACGCCGCGCTCTCCAACCAGCGGAGAGGCGAGGAGCTAAAGGATGCCACTGAAGACTCGAGTCGCAGCTACAGCCGTCTTTGCCTCAGGAAGCGTGAACCGGTTGTGATTATAGTACAGGGCTTACATCCACGTTAATGAGAACTGTCAGATGATGTTTGTTGCAATAAAGGGATGACAGGTTAGCCATGAAAATATATGTATCAACACTACAAAAGGATTAATAACATGAGATATTAAATAAACATTGATTATCTTCTAGACTACAGTTGTAGAGGGCATAACTTGTTCAAAAGATCTATCTTGGTTTTTCTTTATAGGAGTCAAGCCTTAATAAACTGTCCATTCAGAAATTACTTTGTCGTGAATTGTCTGTTAGCCACCTATAGTGTCCTTATGCAAAGGCAGGAAGCTCTGTAGGGCAGCAGCCCAGTGTTTAAATGTCACTGGCAGGTTTTCATAGCTGGAATTGCTTCTTTCTGTTGCTACAGCCGACTAAATACTGGCGTCACAGAAGACCTCTGTTTTTGTTTGCAGGCTCAAATGATGTACAACAGAATTTGATAAGACTGCACAATTAAATGCTGATGTCTGGGATGAAAGTACGTTGTTTAAAAACTATTAAATAGGCAGATGATAGCTGATTTAACTTCAGAGGCTTCAGATTTAAATCCATGTTCAAACGTGTTTGATAAAAGTAATTTTTGATCAATCAGATCTCTAGCCTGCGATGCCTTATACGCGTCTGTTTTAGGCACTGAAAATATTTTGTTATTCAGCACAGGTTTACAATATATTTGTTTCACAGTAATCAAGACTTTCTTTTGTCCTTGACAGGAGCTCTCCATGGTGCTGATTTCCTGACTTGGAACTGCTGGTGAGATCTTCCAGTCACGTAAAGTAAAGAACACTATCTGTAGTAGAAACATTGTAAATGATCTTACATGAAACAGTGACAGAGATTTCCTTGCGTTAAATATATATGACTGTAAAATGTAATAGCACTTTATTCCAAACAGCACTTTTATACGCTTCCAATAGAGTCCATCCTCTTCACTAGAGATCACCTGGTCAGTTTAGACATATCTGGTACAAGTCGGCCTCGCGCGAGTCTGAAGTTTTCAATTTTCCATTTGTAAAAATGATTTGCATCAGATGTCGTTTAACAAATTCTGCATGCATGGTGCAATGTTGGCGTGACTGCCATGTCCAGTAGATCCAGATAAAATAATCACAAGAACAGGCAGGAACTCAGTGCAGCTCAGGCTTTATTTGTTGTCACATCAGTACAAAGCATGCATCCAACTGAAACAAAAAAAATATCACACAACAAACAATATCACATTTGGGCTCTCTGCACTATAGACTCATAGTATCAATCTGGAGCTCAGTGTAGCATAAATATATTACTAACAAAGACCCTAATGAGGTATTTGTATTTGGCGCAAATTCATGAATAGAGGAATATAGTTATGTTTATTTATATTTATATATTGGTTGTGTGCAAAGCACCACATGCTCAAGTTACACGAAGTTGCCAATATTGAACCTGTAATGTATGTGAACTCCTGCCAAATGGATCCTATTTGATTCACTCAAATGTCGAAGACCTTGAGTTTGTCATTACACCCAGAGTCCTCTGAGCTGAATTTAAAATATCATTTCTGTTGGAATATTAAGTGGGAGAAATCAGTCTTCTACTTCAGTGATGACTATAAAACACTACTGTAGAATGAAATCCTGTGTAGCTGGTCCAAAGGTTGAGCTATTTATTTATTAGCATATAGTTTATTCTAATTAACCTGCTGTAGTGTGTAAGTCCAATGGCCTTCACTGGGCTACAGCTTCCACCGTGCGTTGTCAGAAGGACGCCTGTAGGTGGCAATGAATCACGTACTTTTCTATATGTTGAGTCCATCCGACTAAACACTGCAGCCATCCTCAGTTTGTATCCACTGAAGGTTCTTGAGCCTCTGCTGTAGGCCTCAGGCTGGATCCATGCTGTGGAGGTGTGGTGGACTGGAGCTGCTGGCCTACATTTTGCTTATGAAATACTTTATTGTGGACCAATTTAGACCGTAGCCTACAGAGGCTCAGTGTTGGCCCGTGGAACATTTTGTGAAGTATTTCAAACTGTCACAACAGGGCTGCGGTGGACTATAGAGTCTCCCGCACAGGCTCTTACAGATAAGACTATCAGCGGAGGATGTTTCCATTATCAGACACGCACCGTTTGGCCGTTTTAATTTGTAGGCAGACTTTGCGTCCGGCATCGGAGGCATTGGCCTGTGTTTAGTCTACGTTTTAAATTTAAATAATGATTATTTTAAAATGTTATATTCAGGTCAAATCTCCGACTTTTACATTTATTAACCTTTTGCCTGGCAAACCGATTTTGATTCCGTGGAGATAAAAAAAAATGCTTAAGAGAGGAAGCCTTTCGCCAGGTCAGCTGAAGATGGTAAAGAATCAGCTGCCGTACAATTTAAACGATTCCCAGTGACGTGTTTGGTGAAACCCAGAGGTTAGACCTTGAACCTGCGTCGTATTCTGCGTGAGGTGTATCACGTTTTTTGGATGAGCAACACAAAACAGACATTAAACAGCAACATTTTGACTAAACCCGTGATATTAAAGTGAACTGGCGGAAACCTCATTCCAGGCTATAATCGCCTATTAAAGTACGCATTGCGCCCATCCAGTCAAAGCAACACACACACACACACACGCACGCACGCACGCGTACACGTGCTTGCGCGCGCGCACGCACGCACACACACTCCCGCTCGGTTGATTGACAGCACAGCAGTCCGCTTTCAGCCGGGGCCTGTTTCTGTAACACTGCGGGTCAAAGTAGCGAAGGAAAGCCTTGCGGCCTGAAGGCACCACGGAGGCGTGATGCGTGAAGCGTGATGCGTGATGCTGTGTAGATTCCTCTCTTGGCATTCACCGCGTGCCTTAATTGTATGGACATTAAATCAAGGTCCGCCGTGAACACGCAGAGTGACAACCCTTCACGAAGTCGCCTCCTCGCCCTGCTGACGGGCTGCCTCAAACCCCGATCTGCGCTCAAACCTCCAGCGTCTGCCGCCAAGGAGGACGCAACGCTGCGCGGCTGCGATTTAAGTACTGCTCCCGTTTACCGTGCGCGCGCGCGCACCGGTGTGCGCACACACACACACACACACTCACGTGCACAAATCCAAAGCCGATTTTGCAACACGGTCGAGCGCGCGCACGCACGCACGCACGAGACACTCAAGTCTAAAGCCGATTTATAGGCTACACAGCAGCAATAATGCGCGTGACAGTCACATTCTTCTCCTGCGCCTGTTCGGATTCCACGCAAAGACATATTGATGTCACTGCGCCACAGCGCGACGTGAAGCCCCGGCAGCAGACGGCCCAGAGGCAAAGGAGAAGCACTTCTACTCTGATATCTGTGGCCGTGCGTCTTTACGCACCTACCGGCGCAGACTGGCGGCTGAAGCTGCACAGGCTCTCTCGTCTTTGTCCTTCCTCAGAATCACTCCATTTACAACATTAGCCAAAACACAAAGACAACAGTGGAACACGGAGAGGGGAGCGACGATGGCAGCACGTCACAAGGCTATTAGTTTGAAGTCCTACATCCCACTGCGAAGAGTTCTGTATTTTCCATTTAACTCGGCTTGAATGCAGTTGTTCCCCGACTGGTCCACGATCAACGCCCTCGGACAGAACGCGCGATGCCTCCTCTCTCCTCTCATGCAGCTGACAAACTACAGATGGCTAGTTTTACGTTAGGCTACTGTATATCTGTTGTGGGGGGGGGGGGGCAGGACGTCCTTCTATGCGCCACTCAGCACTCTAGCATATCCCTAAAGCTCATGCAGCCGTGAGGTTGATTTTCTCGCGTTTGAGGTGGTAAAAAAAAAATGGCTTCATCGTCTTCAGGAAAGATCCTCTGTCCACCAAGAGTCAGCCGGTTCCCTTTTGTTCGTGTCTTTTTAGTCTGACCCGTTTCAGGCACAGTCCAGCCCTGGATGCATGCCCCTCTCTCTCTCGGGCTGTGTGATCCACTGCCTCCCGGATTAGAGCGCCCCTCTCTTCCCAGCCTAGACAATTGCGAGTCTCTGCTGATTGGGCTTCAGCGCAAGAGGATAACATGGGCGCACAATGACGTCATGGCCCGGGACCCGCACGGCCCCCCCCCCCCAACCCAACCTCCTCCTCACCTCCCCCCATTAAAACCAAATCCTCATCAGCCCCAAATGTCCTTGAAACCACCGGCCTGACTTTCTGCAGCTCGTCATGCATGCATGCGTTGGGGCTGACTGCTGTTTATGCTTGGTTGTAGGCGATGGTTGGCATTTACAAACAAATGCAATATAGCATGCGGAAGAAGCCAAATCAACGTGTCAGTTCTACTGCCTCTTGTCTGCACCTGAACACCCAACACCTTGAAGGTTTGACCTATAGGCAGGTGGTGCATATCCAGCAGCTAACTGCTGCCACAAAACAATGGCGCAGGCTTGTCAATAAAAAGGTGGGCAGGCGCAACTATGTTGAAATTAGGAGGCAAAAGTAATTTCCAAAAAGCACCTAGTCTTAATCGCGTCCAAAACCCAACGCCACGGCCTTTGGGCCCGAAATTATGCCAAGATGGAATGGCAGCCAAAAGGTGGATGAATCCTACTCTGACGAAGTAACTCTAACACTGGTTGTCTGATTAGCCTGTAGTAAAAGCATTAACCCGTCACTGCATTTCTGCTGCAGACAGGCTCATAGCAGCCTGCCATTCTTTTCCTTTTGGGAGGAAACGTTGGAGGCAACATCCACATAGAACTGTGTCCTTGCCAAATGTTTAAAAGATTACTGTGACTGTGGTAACGGTTATTATGGCCTGTGATCCCAGATGGTCTGGGCTAAAACCGCATGCTGCTGCAGCCTGCACCATTAAATCTTTTGCTTAAAAGGTGAAGACAGAAAACTGCAATTTATATGTGGTGCCTATTTTAAGTTGCACAATATGATACATGTAGGTCTGTGTGCACATTCTATCATATGGAATGCACCACTGTTTGCACTGTGTTAGAGGACATTCCCTTTAGCCTAATGATTATGTGATACCTTATAAAAAATAGTAGTCCCCTTGTGGGCTCTGATTATGGACTAAAACAATTGTTTTTTTGGATTTAGAAGCATCGACTTGATAGGTTGTCTGCCATTTTGGTGTTATGACCTAAATATTTGATCCGCTCTTCTACATGCGTTGGACACATGGAATTGGCAAAGTACACAATTTGCTTGTTGCTTCCACGACAAGGCTCAAATGTCCATTTTTCTATTTCCAGAATAATTACCGTAAAACAGTCTTCTTCATTTGACCAAAGTGTCAACTAAAATCTGAATCAGACCTCTGTTTCTTTCTTTTTTTCTTTTCTAAAATTAGTTTTTGCAAGTTGACGCAAATCTGGGCCTGCAGCCCATCATCAGTTTGTGGAATTCAACCTATATTTGATCTTTTCCTTGAGCAGATAAGTCCTATTGACACTGCCACAAATCCATGTCTGCTAATAGAATGCATTTAAACACGGTTCCAATGAAATCCTACAGGAATATATTGATTCCTGCCCTCGAAAGAAAACGTCACTGGATTTTCAAAATGTTTCTCCCTCCTTCAGTAGCGTGTGTCCACATCCCACTGTTGGCTGAACAAAGAGGTGGAGAGCAGGGACCGCCAGCGGGGCTCCCTCCACTCTCTCCATAAGTGAGCCTGTAGAGTCGCATATTTGGTCTTTCTCGAACGAATGCAATTATGAACTATTTTAACAGGCGTGCCCTTTGTCTCGTCTCGGCCTCCGTCGCAGTCGCCATCTCAAAACGAGCTTCCTGCATTGACATTAATGCCAGTCAAGTCACAAATGCACGTCACTTGTTAGGTTTACAGGTCTGTTGCCCAAAAGAGGAGGAAAGTGTAATAACCCCAGCCTGCACAGCGGCCACCTGCCGCAGGAGAATCGTCCTCTGTCCGGCCTACTGTGATAAATCCACGCTGGCTTGGACTCAGAAATCCTTTGTTCGGCGTCTTGCTCTCGTCGTCGCGGGCATCGTCCAGTGATGCAGCATCACACGCCGCGGCTCCATCACACCTCCTCTCCATTTTGTTTGCGCCCGCGGGCCTCCGTCTGTGCGGCGTTGGACGCCTCGACTTCGGAGCGGATCGCCACCGCGTCCCTCCACGTGCACGACGAGGCAAAGCGAGGGCGAGATTGTGGATTGAAATCGCAGTGGCTTTTTCTCCCCTCGTCTCTCCCTCTGCCGAGCTGAGCGGCCTCCGCGTCTTGAGCTGAATGAAGGGGGAGTTGTCCCTGTGCATTACAATGACACCCAGGCCCCATTCATTCAGCCACTGTCTAACGGTCTTTGGGCAGCAAATGCACCCCCATCGGGGGGTCGCAGCCCCCTCATTACACCCCCCAATCCCAACACGCAGCCCCCCCCCTCCCCCCACTCCACCCCACCCCACCCCACAATAGCCCCAACAAAAGAGAGGGGAGAGTCGGCCCCAGTTGTGCGAGCTGCGGCCCCTGGACTTTTGAGGTGCTCTGGGAAAATATTCCTGTGCGTTTGCGTGACTTTAAAGCACGTGCTGCGGCGGAGTTCAGCGCCGAGCGACCCGTTTATCACCTGCCAAGACTCTGGGAGCTCCGGCCCTCCGCTGCAGCAGGTGAAGCTTGGTGGGGCCGTTTAAAATCAAAGGTTCAAACCAGGTGACCCCGTTTCATTGCGGCGCACCAACAAACGCCCATCGGTGTCTCGCAGGAGCCGCAAAGTTGGCGCAGACAGTTGGGTGAAATGTGGCGGGACCGCGCACGATTGAGCATAGACCAGGGAATTTTAGTTGATTCTCTCGAAGCAAAATCCACACCATAAATGTTAGCATATAATTTAATTTAATTTAAAGCAGCGTCATTTTAAACATTGCGGAATGTGCGCCTTTATGCTGTAACGCCACGTGAAATATCGAAACAAAATGATATACCATTAAAAAAAATACATTTAAGATAAGTATGTTATAAAAAGGGATTTTGTCCCCCCAACGCAGTTCTGTAGCCTTTATGCTGCTCTGTTTCACCTGTAAACTCCATGCAAGCGAACAAACAGCAGCTGATCTCACCCCATTTGACCTCTCTGAACGTACTGGAATAACTGATCACATTAGAACATAGCCTACTACCAATAATACGAATAATAACAATATAATTATTGTTCACAATAGCGACAAGGACAAGAATAATGTGCTCAACGCCGACGGCAGTTTTAAATCGTGGACATTGTTGGAGAAATTTCCCCTGTGCGGAGAGCCAACTTTCCCAGGGAAATCATACCGATTTCCGAAATGCTGTTGAAGGCCCGAATAGGCACAGCTGGGCATCTGCTTATGGGCCCATTCATCGGGAGGAGGGAGAGGTCAGCGCTGCGGCCCGGTGCGCAGCTCCGCTCTGCAGACACAGTACACACAGCTTCAAGTGTAGAACAGCAAAGAGACACTCTGTGTCCAAGTAAATCACCTTCATCAGCTGACCAAGAAGCGTTTTTGGGGATCGCTGCGTTCATTTTCTTTTTTAAAAAGATAGTTTTACATGTTATTTTGACATCTTATATTAATTTAAAAAAAGTTGTGTTGTATTTTTTATTACATTTTTTGGTATTTTCCTTTTTTTCTTGGGCTAGGTTGATCATATATATATATATATATATATATATATATATATATATATATATGTGTGTGTGTCATTTGAAGTCTCCCCGCCCACCTCATTGTTTCATTTAGCATGTTTACAGCAAATCAGGTTAAAACATTTCAAATTAGTGAAGGGCTACAGAAAAAAAACCCAGAAACAAACAAACTGTTGTTGGTAAAGCTATTAATAAATGCAGGAAATTCCCTTTAAAACACTGCCTGAAAGTTTATCAAAGAGAAAAGAAACGAATCTCCGGTGCATTTTTTCACCTAAACCTCCCACACTTTTATACTGGCACCGCTACTTGTTTTGAGAGGCATATAAAGAGGTGTAATTTTGCAAACATTTCTTAAGTGCAGAGAGCCAGAAGGACCCTCCAGTATTGTCCAGTGAGAGAAAGAGAAACACATTGACAAAGGAATCCATTGTTCCTGGTGAACAATTCAAGGGGCCTAGTAAGCTGTCCTCTGCGATCAGGCAACCGGCCGCTGATTTGAATGCAAGGGGCCCCTCCAAGGAGAAATGGTAATATATGGCAAGATATAACAAACACTAACCTATATTAAACCAGCTATTACAGGGTCCTGTACACACATATGTACCCACAGAGAGAGAGAGAGATGTTGGAAGCTGGAAAGTTTGAGGAAAACTTTACTGTACTTTGGATTCAATGTGTTACACCTGCTCTCAGGATAACCCACACTATATCTTTTAGAGCGTCAGTAAAGCTAATGTGGTCCACATGGTCACAGGTAAGATTATGTAGATAGAAATATTACCTACAATTATATTTTAAAATTCTAACATACATCTGATTTGTTTTCCTACAAAATTAATTGTAATCTAAATTAATGTATATTATAGTCTTTCTCTCATTTACTGTATTTGTTTCTAGGCTCCCATAGTAATGTACACCAGGTATGAAATATTGTGATAGCTTTAGAGTTGCACTGTACCGTAGCCATAAGGTCACTATTGTGTGAATATTAATTCTTTTAAATTAGTTTTAAGCTGCTAACATTTTTTTGTGCAGTTAAATTTCAATGTTTTCTATTTAATTTAAATGAATTTAGTTTTGCACTCTTTGCAACAAGCTGCATTCAAGCAGTCAATTATTGTAAAAACACACACACGCAGACACACAGACATACGCACACAAAATTAGATCAAATGCAAACGAGCAAAGAAACATTTGTGCATTCAAAGTCATACTAAAAGTCATTTTTTGTGTGCTGATGAGGACTCTGTCCGTCGAATTTTGGCCGCACAAAGCAGAAAGACGCAAAATCCCAAATGTCGCTGTTCATCATTTCACAATGAGAATAATTGCTCTGCACATTATTGTTGAGAGATGGACTGTCACTTGTGTGTTGCAGAACAACGGCTCGTCCACACACACACACACACACACACACACACACACACACACCTACACACACACACAGGCAGACTAAACAGCAAAGCACAATTCCTCAAATTATTATCTTACACACAGCAATCTGTAGCAATTCCTCATTTGGATGTTTTATAGACGAAGGAATTACATTTGTCCTTTGCTTTGTGGACTCCATATCAATAATGTTGAGCCACTTGACCAGCGAGGTGAGAATCGGTACTAATGTGGAGGTCCTTGATGGACTCTGTCTGATAAATGTCATGATCTGTTTGCATTGATCTGTTTGCGACACAGCCAGTATAGAAAAGGGTCATTATCCGGTTTCCTTCTGTACGTGTTTTGTAAAAGCTGTTGAATCTCAGCTCTTACTTAAACTCCACATAAGTGCATTTGTTTGTGTACACATTTAAGTGTGCATCTGAATATTTGTGTGCGTATGTATTTAATGGCAAGAAAGGGAAGCCTTAAATCGACTTCTCCAAGAATGAATGATTGTGTAAAGATTTCGACTGGAGTGGTGTTGCTGATAACACCAAATGTTCCTGTGCGCAAAGACGGTTGTGTGAACGAACGGCGCAGATTGATATATAAGTGGTGCTAAATTCACCTGACATTGTATTTGACTGCATGTCTATGTGTTCATGTGGCTAGAGAAGTCTTTTGTTCGTGTTATCATTAGCCTGTACATTACTGAAGCTGCTCCTCAGTCATGTACTCCAGTCGGAGCAGTCAGGTGGCTGAACAGAGAAATACACTCCTGAACAGGACACACTGACGAACCAAGGACATTAACTGCCTCCATAGATATTCATTACTGTTGTAAAACAAATCAAATCCCACCGAGTGTAATACGTTGGCAGCAAAGACAGTTTTTTTTCTTGTGTGTGTATTCCACTGAGACAGAGAGCAGAGGTGACACCACTGCTGAGGTGATTTTTACACAAATCCCGCATGTCAGCCGATCACATGAAAACAAAGGCGCACGTTTAACCTCCTTTCAAAGCGTTGCTCTTACTGATGCTCATTCATGCCCAGCTGATGCTGTTTTATAAGTACATGTGGAGTAGCACAAAGTCCTTCTTTTTCTGCCTCTGTCACACACACACACGCACGCACGCAGCATGCAGCATGCAAACCTACAACAATTCTATAAACTTATGCACAGCTTTTCCCCATCCACACACTGCGACCTAGCTTTCGTCTCATATTCACAGCACACAGCTCCTCTGCGCCGTCAGTTAACCCTGCAATTAACCCGCACCTCAGCCAAACATCATTAGAGAGAGGAAGATTGAGAAAGACGAGAGGCAGATAAATGGGGAAAGCGGGGAAATGGTGATCTTGTCGTGTGTAAATGGGAAGTTTAAACATGACGAACTACAAATGAAGCATTCAAATTCTATTTATATTTTTGCCAGATTCATATTGTTCATGCACAATTTATTTCCCATGCATTTTATTTTTTAAATCTGTCTTTAACTCTGGCTGATTCATTGTTTTGTGCTTTGCTGAATATATGACATTATATATATATATATATATCTTTTTTTTTTTTTAAATTAATCCTGAATGATTAAGCTACACGAACCGTATAGCTTCACCCCTGTGACCTTTCCCATCCCCCCACACTTTTTTTGCAGATTGGGAAGGCCCCAGTGGAGAGGTTTGGGCGTTGAAGCAGGTTTTGCATACAGCTGTATTCAAGTCTGGGGCAACTCCACTGACAGGCTGATGGAGGAGTGGTTTGGAAGTGTGACCATACCCAATGGTTTATATCATTCAATACATTGATTTTTGTGTGTGCGTGAGTATTTAGGTTTTATGGTCAAAATAACTAAGAATTGCTGTAACACTGAAAAGCTGAGGGGTGGTCCTGGGCGAGATGGTGGAAGCTAAATGCTAAAAGATGGGGGTGCTGTCCTTTAGTCATCTCTGTGTTGTAGGAGCTGCTTCCAGAGAAGCAGCAGAACGGAGTCCAGGAGATGAAGGGGTAACCTAGGGCAGACAATGTGAGCATTCAGCCTGTAGAATGTAGTAACACTTCTGCTTGTAATCAGTCAGTGTAATCGATGTTTTTGCAAGTCTGCTATACACTTAACACGGTACAAAATACCCTAGCTATTTTAAGAGGGTTTATTCTTGAGCTACATTGCTTGTTTGGTTTGTTTGAAATATTATTTGTAGAAATGACATTTTCAAAACTGTACATCATATCACACATTAAAGAGGCCTTTGTCCTAAATGTTGCTATAAACCCCATAAACCTTATACCTCATTTCATATCCTAAAGAACTTTATATGCTTAGATGACTATAATGCAGTTGCAGATAAGGTTGACGAGGTTGTACACCGAGGTTACGCATCAGACATTGTTTCCTCCCTGTTGGCGCGGTTCCTATATTGGTACAGTGCGGTGCGTGCACATTGTGTCTAGTGGGCATTGTGGAGTATCTGGGGGAACTGTTTAGTCCCCTATAAGAAGATTAGAGATGATTGGTTTTATTGACCGGCCTATGCTTCGGTTATCAGGGCGACTCTCAGAGCACGGAGCCACGCTTTTGTCTGGCCCTCATTGTTCTTCCGAGCCCAAGACCCTGCACTGATATGAATTTGATATGACAGTAAAGTGCCAATTATGTACATACATGCAAGGCCCTGCTCCCTTTCAGCTCTGTGTGAGAGTGAAAAGACGGGGAGGAGAGATAAGGTGACGGAATATCTTGAAGGGTTAGCGAGCAGGTCTTGAGGATAATTTGCTGCAAGAATACAGGGTCTGTTATTTAACTCATCCTTATATTGTCAATAAAACGCTGCCATTGAAGCATTGATGAGTGATAAAGAGGTTACGCGGGTGTGTGGTTTTTTTTTTCCCTACCATATCTTATCAACATCAGCTCCATCTGTGACTGATTATTGTCATCAGCTCAAGGGCTACTAAATGACAGAAAACATGAATATTACACTGGTTTCATTTTAAAAACACTGATTAGAGGATTTTATTCCACTCCATTATTCACTTTATTGCATTCAACCATGGAAATAGCTTCATTTCATGTATAAACATCTGATTTCTTGACTTTACATGCAATATATAGACTGCACGGCTACTGCTTGCTATGTGCACCAATGTGTGAGTGTGTGTTTACGCCTTCATTTGTGTTCTGTGTTTGTCTGTGGACTTGAATCAGGCCAACATTTGAAATCAATGTCGGAAACGGTGTGTAAGTCCTTTTCTAATTCCCTTTTATTCCTCTCTTCCTTTTCCCTCTCTTTTATGTACTCGTCTTGGAAAAAAGGTGTTAAATCATCTAAATCATTCCCTGGCTATTATATCCAATTAATGCCTCCTCATGGTGTTTTATTGTGTTATAAACTGCTATTGCTTGTGGTTCAGTAGACAAACACAATGTGTGTCTGTGCCGCCTGCCACCGGGGCTGGCTGTGGCTGTGCTGGGGAGGGACAGAGGGGGACTTGGCCACTGCCCATGGGGGCCCTGGCCACTCTAAATCAGTTAGTTTTGGAGGAGATCCTAGTCGGCTTTTTAAGAGGGTCCATTATAGGCTTGTTAATGCCTCAGCCGAGGGGGAAACACTACTAACTGCACTCAATTCTCTATGCACTCAGTGTCTCACACAAACACACACATTTTCTTCTCCCCCTTGCTCTCGCTTCGCTTGTGTGTTTCTCTTGAGATGTGTGAGCGGCTGTGTGTTGTCCTCTCTGTGTATCCAGGGTGTTTTCCGTGCACACGACACACCCATCTCTGCCTCTGCCTCCTCTTCATGAATTTCATGGGGTTTGGCCTTCACTGAAAGTAACACGATATCACAAAGTCTCCCCATTTCTTGCACTGACTGTGTGCTCTGGGTCTGAATGTGTTCTTTTGTGCACACTTGTGTGCAGCTACGGCTGTGTGTGAGTGTGTACGGTGTGTAAAATGTGTTAAGCAGATTGAGGGTTCCTTTGAAGATGTATTTTGGAGCCTGGGGGGGATTCAGGAGTGTGTTATTGCATATTTAGGACAGTGTGTGAGGGTCTTTTGAGAGAGTATATGTGTGTGAAATTTTAATTCACACTATAAGTGTGAAGCAGCTTAGTTCATTTATCACTGAACGGAGATACCCAGAGTGTGTTTCAACTCCCAGTAGGTCCTCTGTCACACCACGCTCTGGAGGATCCTAACTAGCTGCAAAACCAAAAACTGCAAAGTTCATCGAGGAACAATTGCTTGTTGATAATGTCACTTCCCACTTCAACTTCTGTTTCATACATATGTGTGCTCTTGTGCCATTTGTATTCGCGTGTATTTCCCTGCTGCTATTGAATTCTACATTTTTCTTCTCCACCAAAGTGGTCACGGCTACTTTGTTCTGCTCGTGGTAGATCTATAGGCACCAGCATTGCCACACCTGAGGTGCAAGCTAATGTCTTCCATCTCCGCATTCTGAACCGTCGTCAAGGAAAGGTGCCTCTCGGTTGCCCTGGAAACCATGCCTCCCAGCATGCTTTGAGTGAGTGACAGGAGGAAGGTGTGACGGAGTGAGAGCTTTGTGTGAATGAACATCTTGCGAGCTGGACAGGCTTTAAGCCTATTTTCTATTCATCTGCAGCGCCTAAATGTACCACTGTTTATCCCTTACATGTTTTCACATTCTGAGAACAATTTTATTAATATCATCCATAGTTTATGCTTTCAATTCTGTACAGCTGCTCTGTCCGGGCTGAATGGACAGACGTAAAGATATGCTGTGATTATTTTGTTCCTCCCATGTTCAAATTCTTATTTTTAGGGAAAAGACGTGCAAACTCTATGACTATGGGTGCAGCATAATTCTGCTGTTGAAGGAAATGAGCAGGATAAGTGGCTGCCATGATTGGTTACAGCAGTGGCAGCCTGTGTTCATCTCGCTCTCCCTCTGTGCTTGCTCAGGCGAGACGCACCGAGAGTGTGTCCTCCTTGGAGAAGACAAGCGTGCCCTCGCAAATGTGTCCAGAGAAAGTAAGTATGCTTTCTCCTCTGATTAAGTACAAAACCTAAAGTAGCTTTGTATATCTGTGTATTGAAAGTGTGCGTGTAATTCTGATCTAAGTGTATGAAAGGTAAGGTTAAGAGCACTTGACTTCATTAAAGGACAGTTTGCATACAGGTATGCAAGTGTGTTGGATAGATGTGTCTGACCTGACGTCCATACAATCAACTCCTAAATTTCAAATCTTGCGTGTGCGTGTGCAGGGTTCAATCTCAGTAACCTGATAAAGTGTGAAACCAATAACTGATAAAGTATCAGTCAGCAGGCAGTGGTGAACCTGGAAACGGACCTTTTCCTGAACACCGACCAGATAAGCAAAATCAGAAATGACTCCAGGGTCTTACTGATATGTAGTTTAACTTTCAGTGCAGTTTCAGTTTGTGTGGCGCATTGCACGCCCTTGTTTTGTATTTTTACCTCAATAAAAATAATTCTAATTTGAATTATGTTGCCCCTTTCAGGCAAGGAAAGCAGCACCTCTGTGCAGTACTCCTCAAAGCATTCGCCAGTGAATACAAGGTGACACAAAAATGAAGTAGACAACAAATATTGACATTCTAACTGAATGTATCAATAAAGGATTGATAATAAAATGTATTTGATTGGCTTGATTGCATCATTATAAACTCACCCGTGTTTCTCCATCCTCCTACAGTCACCCCAACATACGCTACCAGTCTCTCACAACTGTTGATTTCACTTGACTGAAAACTTTAACACCAAATGCCCCCCACCCCACCCCACCCCAAACCACATTTGAGAATAAAAAAAAAAAAAGCCCCATTACACACAACCGATGATGGGACTGTGAAATTCCCCAATCCCCACACCCACACATTTTCCCACCCCATTACCATTATCGCCATGTTATCACCACTGTCATTAGCTGCATCTAACTGTCACGTCTTGTTTTGTTATGTTTCACTCTCTATTGTGCCTTTACACAATACTTTTTTTTATCAGGTTGTGATTCCAGCGGCTCCCACCGGTGCTGCTGTGTGAAACGGACTTATAACATACATTTCATGAGACACATTTCATGCACTGTTTGTTGTTGCTCTGATGGGAAGAGTCATCTTTGAGTGAACTGACTTCATGAATCTCTCATCAGTGACAATATATTTCTGAACTGATCCCAGCCTACTTTATTATTACTGGTATCTTCATCTGGTTCAAATCCATTCATCTGACCAGCCAGGATGTTTCTCATTGAGCCTATTCCTGTCTTTCTGACCTCCTACTTCTTTTTCATCACCCCTCCTTTTTTTAGAGTCCTCTTATCATTTTGTCTTTCACTCATTAGCCTACTTTATTCTCTTCTCCTCTCCTCTCCTCCCCTCCCTGCATGCCTCAGCAGCCTCTCCTTCCTGTCTGTCTGTGTTGGCATGAGCCTCTCTGGCTCTGCCCCCGCCTGCCCGCACTTTATGCTGATTGGACCAGCTGTTCCACTTAAATTCACCATGGCAACCACAACCTGTTGCCTAGCAACCCTGCTCTTCTCCCTGATTCCTGCCAGTGTTCTCCACAGGCGGAGGGAGAGAGAAAAGAAGAAGAAGAGATTGAAAATTCCCTCAGATTTTTTTGTGTGCGTGTGAGGACATGGGTATGTTTGGCTCCTCATCTGTGAGTCAGACAGAAATGTGTTGAGTGTGCTGATGAGATGGTTAAATGCAGACTGTGTTTGCGTGTAGGCCAGAGGGACCTTCAGTTAACTCAGAGTAGGCTGGCAGGCATAGATGTATGCACCAAATGAAGGTGTGTGTGTGTGTCTCTGCTTGTCTCCCATTGGACTGGACTTGTCCTCTCAGGCGTGATTGATGAGAGCAAGGGTACATGCAAGCTCATGCTAAAGAATTCATGGCACTGCTGCTCTCAGAGGCCCCACTGTCAGTGTAGCCTCATGGCCCAGGCATACTAATCAGAGACACTGGATACACACACACACACACACACACACATAAATATAAACTCAAAAACGGGTTGAGTAGGCACTCTGTTCTGGCACGTTGTTGTCCATCTATTTTAACCAGGGAAGATTACCCAGTTGCTAATAGACTTTTCCTGTGGCCTGGGAACCAGTCCCATGGCCAGGTAATCCCACAGCTCATCCCCTACAGTCGAACTCTTGTCCTTAGGAGAGCAGCAGGAATCTCCCCTCCACCTCTCAGAATTAGATCTCACACAAGTCAAAAGATGTCGAGTTTGCTGTCACGTCACTTATTCCAAGCCTAGGGGGTGCTGCCTCTGTACAACATGTAACAAGTTGCGTATGCATTCTGTACAGTCCCAGCGTAATTTTTTTATTTAGTGATGACATACACATGATTAATTCTGAGTTTATTTGAATGCCTTCATCATTGCTATGGAGAATTTAGCCTGGCTTTCTAATTAATGTGAGCAACTGAAACATGAGCAACATAGATCATAGTAATAAACGAGGAACCATAAATGCAACATAAATTCTCCAATGATACTGTGTAACTCTGGAACTGTCCTGTAGAACTGCCGTTGTATAGAATTGGTTGGAAATCGAAGGACAAAACAACATAGAGTTTCTTAGTATAGATTGTGACATTTCAGAGTCGGAGAGGCAGGATGCCCAATAACCAAGGTATTTTATTGACATTAAATAAACTTGAGGGATACAGGGTTTGGGATAAACGATAACTTAAAGTCTCCGCTAACCGGGAATGTCACTTTTCTTGTTTCGTCGTCTCCACGCTGGACGACAGCCTCTCGTCGTCTCCAGCCTTCCACTCCAGGCGACCTCCCTTTCTGAGCCTGCTCCGTCTCTTTATGAGCAGCTCCTCGTTCATCGGCCAGGCTTGTCGCTCATTACCTAATGTCTCGCAGGTGCGCTCCCATCTTGGTG
>JAVQJF010042880.1:0-11622 GCA_036023855.1 Gadopsis marmoratus
GATTTAGATTTAACCTTTTTACAAGTTTTCTGTCTCAAATGTGAGGAAAGTGAGCTAAATGTTCAAAATAAATCAGCAAAAAAACTGTAACTGAACTTTTACATTCGGCGCCCCATACAGGGCTGCTTCTATTCTCAGTGGAGATATCAAGGCCTTGGACACCTCTAACCTGCTGCTTGTTCCCCTCGTTCCCAGCTGAAAGGAATCCAGTCATCAACATTTGTTTCTTTCCCCACAGGTGCCGAGCACGACATGTTAAATGTCTCTCTTCCTGTCCCTTGTCTGCCCCTTGGCTTGCCCACTAGCTGGAGGAAACCCCCATTCTGCAGACCAAACATACACCTCTGTGTTTCTTTTATTTGATTCTGCTTTGTCTGTTATAAACACTTACGTGACAGGTCCTTGGACTTTTGGCTGTCCTGCGCTTACACTCATCCTGTGCCACATAGAAATGTTGATGTTAATGGTAATGCCTCTTGTAGTTATGTGCACTATGACATGCATTATCATAAGAGAATGATGGTTCACGCCAGGTCATCATATTACTGTGACGGTCAACCCCGGGGCCTATTACTGCATCCTAATTCAAGGGCGTTATCCTTTGTAGTCCACATTTAAATATAAAATGCTTTGTAAAGCTTAGCAAGGCTTTCTCCTTCCAAATGATCCTTCAAGCGTTGTAGAAAAATACAGCTTTTTACCTGAATTTGGAGGATGAAACAGTTACATCCTCACAGTATCCAGCAAATCGGTGTGCACATGAATTAATTAATGTTGTATTTTTTGTTCCTTGTTGGGAAAAGTCAGTGACCATGACATACAGTGTTCTATAGGCATTTACCTTCATCAGTCACCAGGATTGATTTGTATTATTATTGAATTGGATCAATAAATACACAATTTAGTGGGACATTACAAATAAAAGTAGGTTACAGGTCTTTCATGTGTTTAGGAAAATGTCACACTACTTACTGTAAACTATAAAAATCTTGTTTTCTCAGGTTTTACATTCATGTTTCCTACTTTGTCTGCAGCAGGAACTACCTGAGAGTTGACAAGGCCTGTTAGTTTAGTTTTTCTGTGAAGTTATTTTGGGGGGGAGACATAGGCCTGGCCTTCAGGTCCTCAGAGAGATACTTGGGCTGTGTCCTTTGAATAATACATTTCCTGAATTGGGATGTAGCTTGAATTTAGTTTTAAATGTACAGCTACGGACACCAAGCAAACTTTATCAGTTTATTAGATCATAGGCCTGTTATCATAGGCCTGTTCTTTGGCTGGGTTCCAAGGTCAAGACAACTGTAAACATACAGAAAAAATATGTCTACATACTTCACTATGTCTATGTGTGTAAATATTGTTGATGTATACAGTTTGTGAATGTGGCTATCCTTTAGTTGTGGAGCAGTCATCTAATGCAGCATTGGACGGTACGGCTCGTCCACACAACATTCTGATTTAAACAGACATGTGGGCAAGAGGAGGCGTCGCACATTTCAAGTTCCTCTGCAGAGGGACAAACTCTCAACCTCTGGATAAATAATACAAACAGCCACACATGCAGCTTGGCACACATTGGCATATAATCCAGATAACACATGCTGCAGACACAGAACATATGGAACATGGACCACTGAACCCCAGGGAAACTATAGCAACCACTGATTAAAGAATCTGTGTGCTTAATGGAGCAGCTGTTTTCCCACAATTCACTGCGCTAGTCAAATATTGAATGTGATTATCCAGCAAAAATATGGTGACCAGCCAGCCTCCAAAATATAGTAATTCAGTAAAACCAATTTTGTTTGGGTTTTCTGTGTTTTCACTGGTCTGCTGCCCATAGGCAAGGACATATCTTCAAACTGTCCTCCAAACCAAGCTGTTGTGGTGGTAATTTAGTTCTGCTGCAGCACTGAATTTATGATCAGATTGGGAGTCCAGTTTGGTTCATAGATTCTCACACAGACAACCTATATGCATAAATTATCTTTGACACAGAGCTTGGTTGATATAAATCATCTTTAATGCAGCAGTACAAACAAAGCTAAGTGCAGGTGGCAGGACAAAGGGCTATGGAAATGAATTCAGAGTGATTTAACCAGTATGGCAGCTATCCAGCTATGGACATTCCAGACTGCATATACAGGATACCCTCAAGTAGAAATTCAAGATGTTTAAGCCCGTTTCTTGCAAATGACTGCATGTGTAAGCTTAAACCACAGGTTCGATAGCATATTCTGTTAATCTAACTTTAGTGTAACTTTAGTCTAATCTAACAAAGGGATAATGCATTGCAGGGATTCTTCCTGGCAGTGGATGCAATTGCTCGTTTCTGCTGGAAGAATCACATCATCACACAGTCCTCTACCTGGCAGTTGAGGTGCTGACGGAAATCTTATCCTCTTTTACACTTGCTGTGCAGTGTTGCCATACTGCATGCTGATACTGCTGTACTGTAGCACCAGCTCTTATGCTGGCATCATCTCATTCTTATAGTCCCCTTTTATCCAGCCAATAAAAACTTGGCCAAGGACTGCAGGATAAGACTTGGAACATAGAGTAGGGTGGTGCTAAATCCATCCATTTCTTTAAAATGATCAGTAAATTCTTAAAACAAATTTAGACCTTTCCCTGCAGAATCAACACTCCACTTAGATTATTAGACAATATTCGGGAAGGCACTATCAGGGTGCCACTGCTCAATCCATAGAGATCTATAGTGTCTGTGTTAGGGGCTTCTAAATCACACTACAACTTATCGTTCTTCTGATTGCAATAGTTTGAGTGTGTTCTTTTAAAAATAACTTTATAAGACTTTGTATTTTAGAGGAAATCTCTGACAGTTATTTTTTAGATACGTGGCATGCAGGAACCAGCTCTTATGGTCTCCTGTGAGACATATATGACATTTTAAGATTAAAAAAAACATTTGCTGATTCATGTTCCTTGCATATGCTCATATTCATTGGTTGATGTATTCTTTTAAGAATGTATAAGATGCATGTATTATGATCAATCGGTAAAGCAGTGCATTTTATTTTTTGCAGTGCGGATGCTGAAATCTGATCATTAAAAATAAAGAAAAACAACCATGATTCAATTGTAGAATTGTATTAAACTGTGTATTAACAGCAACAGTTAAAAAATAAATAAACAAATAAAAAACCTTATACTGGGCTTTTTAAAAGCCCTGCTGTCAAGAGCAAACTATAGTGAATGCAACAGTAACATATATAAACCTTACAGATGGCTGAAAATGCAAATAACCCAATGAAAAGAGTAAAAGAGGCACAGTTCCCTGATATTACGACACTAGAATGATCACGTGGGAAGGGTAGAGCTGTAAAATACACTACAAAATGTCTCAAAAGGCAGGAAGAGGCGATATTTTTGTTGAGATAAAATCATTATAGAAGCAGGGATACGACTCAGTGGGGAGACGGAACGTGCTGTAATTCTGAGATGAGTTTTTAACCTTCAACCTAAACATGGATAGCTGCTGTACAGAGTGCGAAGAATTGGTGGAAAAATTGTTCTTGGCAAGGTAGAAAGACACTGCAGAGTACCTTTTGTCCATAAAATGCTTAAACGTAATATATGGAAAAGCAAAGACAAAGGTAAAATTCCCCACAAGCTACACATAATAAACACAAACCATTTACACCAGCAAAATACAGTATAATGCTAATTTTGTCATACATTTCACAACTCTGTGTCTACATGAAAATTCTGTTTCTGTAGCCTGGGCCCGAATGCAACAGTCTTTCACAATACACAGCAAAATCTGAAGCTTTGAAGTGACTTGAAAGGTTTTTTTCTGGCAAGACAATTTAAAAAAAATTTAAATATTGAATAATCATATTTTGAATGTGTAGGCTACCTTTCATTCATTACACTCTAAAGTCTGACATCTTGTTAGGGGGAAATAGATGGAAAGTGTTGGGTGCTAATTGTGTGTGTGTAGAAAGGGATTACATAATTTATTTGTAAAATGGGTGGCAATAAACAAATCTTCATTTGTGGAAGGCACCCCCACCTCCTTCACAGAGCCCTGTAGTAAATTTAAATACATGTTGACAGAGCAACCAGAGAATGACATGCTAGCAGACACACTTGGGCATATGGACTACGCAGGTTTTGAGGTTCGGGAAATATTGTAGCATGATGATGAATTCAAATTAGTGCTGACAAATGAACAATAGAAAGTAGGGAAAGTGTACTAGAAGTCCCACTCCACATCAAACCCATACAGACCTTCAACGGTTACTCTACACTCCTTCACCAGCACCACTACCATAATACCATATCTCTACATTGTGGGTAATTTAGGCCCCAGGTTTTGAGAAGGAAGAAGAGCATCTGGAATGAAAAAGATGATAATGGTCTGTTGTGAGTCTGACAATGTTAGAGGAGTTCAGTGGAGTACTCTTTTAAATTAAACCGTCACTTTTCACTTTATATTCAATTCTTCCATCAGTAGAATCTTTCTATCTCTCAGTGTCAATTGTATGATGCAGAAAATGTGCCTACATTGGGAGAACAATGACAATTTATATTTTGTCATTATTATTTTGGTCTAGAGTTTGTTAGTATACACACAATAGCATACACACTTTAAGCCAAACATATAAAATACTTACTAACAGGCAGCTACAGTTTGAAGACAGGGAGATGAGAAACATAAGCACCATTTGGCAATACTGTGAGATAGGAAGAAATATAATCCCTCATGGGCAGGTTTTCTAATCACATGTAATAAAACAAAGTCATATCCAAAAGCAGCAAGATAATACTTATGATATCTGGGAGAAAATCGTGTCACTGCAATGAAAAAACTAAAATATGTTAACAAAGAATATTACAAAATATGCATTGGAAGATGCAACTAATACAACACGATTTAAAAAAAAACTAGGACATGAATAATTGTGAGGTTATGTAAACATGTGCTGCTGGGAAGTTCAACATGACTAAGACACAAAATCTGGAACAATCTTTGATGATCAATATACTGCACACAAACATGGCAAATAGAAACTGTGTTTCTGTTGCCAAGGCTCAAACAGGATTCCTGGAGGAAAATTGAGGCGGTGCATAAACATTGCTGTCCCAACAGTAAGCCACAGTGGGTATACTTTTCATAGAAACTACAGTATATCTCATCAGAGGAAGAAAAACACAACCCCATTCTTGCTATTTATGCACCAGAATCAACAGAGTGTTCAAGGAGTGGTGGGCGATGCCATTTTTCACAAAGTGAGACTGGGGAGATTATGGAAGGCTTTTTGTGTATTTAAAGATGATTATAATCAGTGCAGTTACCATGGTGATGTACCATCTTAAAAAAGAACTAGCATCAGGTGGCCGTTGGCGCTGGGGTTAAGCCCAAAGTTAGCTCACTAACCTGCTTCTTGAGACTCCTGGTGATTGTAGTTTTCTTTGTTAAAAGAAAAGAAAAAAATATAGATAATTACAAAACAATTTTGGCCCATTTTGCACAGCTGTTGAGATTAGACTTTCAATTCTTTTTAGCCAGATTTTTTTCAACATATTTTTATTAACATCTGGTCAAAATCAAAACTCCAGTCAAAAAAGTCAACATTTATAAATTATGTTGTATTTTATAGCAGTCTAAACCATAGTTACATAGACATGGACGGCTACCTGTTCAGGATGTATGCAGTTACCTGTGAAGACAACACGGGCGGCTCTGTGAGGCTGCACTTAGCACAATGTCAATTTGATCTAAATGCTAAAATGAGCCTGCTAACGTGTTCACAGTGACAATGCTAACATGCTGAGGTTTATCAGGAAATATTTACTGGGTTCACCATCTTTAGTTTATTGTGTTAGCATGCTAATAATTGAGTATTAACACTAAACACAAAGTACAGCTGAGGCTGATGGGAATGTTAGAAATTGTGCAGGTATTTAATCATAAACCAAAGTATTAGAAACGTTTTAATTTTGAGCTAATGGTGGCGTTAGATGAAAAGTCAGGGGTTTGCCAAGGTCAAGATATCTTATCCTCTAGGGACCTTCAATTTCTGCAGCAATTTTCATGGCAATCCACCCAATAGACATTTCACTCAAAACCAAGGATGTAAACCTCATGAGGGTGCTAGAGGGGAAGCTAGGGGATCACTAAAGTCACTAGGATACATTATCTGGGAAGCATGAATGTCTGTAGAACTGTTTGTGTCAACTCATCTAGTAGGGTAGCTGTCAAGCTATTTCATTGAATAAGTGAAAACTCTGATCTATTGAGAGTAAAAGTCAGGGGTTTACCAAAGTCAATGGAATTTATCCTTAAGGGACATTGAATATCTAACAATATTCACAGCAATCAAAAGTCAGAGGATTTACACTAACATGACGTTTAAACTCTCCACTTGTGATCCCCTGCCATCCGATGCGTTGTCTGATTTTTCTTTTCACACTGCACGAGACACTAGATTCTAATTAAGATGGATTTCCATTTTTAGCCGTAATTAAATAAATATAAATAATAAAAACGAAGCCTCTATCGAATCTCAGCATTTCTGCTGAGGGATTCACCTGGGACAACAGTCCTTTATTCCTCATCACTGATGATGACAACAGCAGTACTCTATCAACATCAACCTCCCAGTCAAACACTTTTGTTGGGTTGATGATGAAGTCATTTGACAGTTAATTAGATGTTTCTGCTTTGGGATTTATCACATTGAACGCTTTTTGTTTTTTGCTCAGCTTTGAGGATAATGGGGTTTTCCCCTCAAGTGACAAACTATTTTTGTTTGATATAGCTGACAACACTTATTACCTCAGTATGCTATCTTCTGTTTTCTTGCTCTGTGTATTTCTGTCTGTTTCTTTGCAGTCTGATTGGCACACACTTAAAAGCGAAGGCTACACACACACACACGCAATATCCTCCACAATCCTCCTAGGGATGGTAATAACAGATAAAGATAAATAAAATAACAGATAGAATAACAGATAAATAAAATCTGTTTGTATACACTTCCTTATTTGGGTGTTTATTTGCTGTATGATCTTCTGTTTGTCTGCAAAGTGCTTGATGTTTAGCGGAGAACACTGCGAAGGTAGTAAGATGCGCGTCAGTCTTGCTGCAGATCAGCAAACTCATTTGTCAAATTTGCTAATGTCTTGACGTGTCAGTGCAGATGTTCAGGGGAGCACAGGATATTAATGGAGTGATGTCTCGCCACGTCATTTCATCTGACGAAAATCAACAAAGATTATAGATGAAATGGAAAGGAGAGAAGGTATATGGAGTATAGGAAGTAAGTCATTTGATCTTTAAAAGAGGTGATCCCCCCCCTGTAAGAGCAGGAAGATTTTCTCAATTTCGCCTAAAATGTCAATAATAGAGATTTGCAGTTAGGAGTTTTAGGACAACAATCAAGGAGAAACATCTTGAAGTGTTAGTTGCATGTTTCCCACATCACGCCATGATATATAAATTATGAAAGATGTATGTCAGTTCTTAAATTAAACATTTCATCATTGCCAGGTGCACACACCCCTTAGAAGGCAGAGGAAGCTTTATTTCAGAACAATGTAGTTGCACGCTGATAAATGGGGTATTTCACTCAATGTCAGTGTGGTGGTATTCAATTGGAGGCCTGGCTAGGATTCTTTGTTCTTTCCCATGTCCTAATTAACAGAGTGGTCAGCTAAGCAGACAAACAGGCAAAAGAAGTTGAAACTCAAACGCAGCTCTGACACACCGTTTGCTGCCAGGCCCGTCCATTGCCACGCTCACTAAAACAGATGTTAATTTCCATCAAGCTGTGGCTCTCTGGAACCAGTGGTGCAGTTGAACGCATATCCACAGTGTATTCTCACTTACTCTACTGGAACTGCTTCATATACTGTCTTTGAATGAGCGGATTGTGTAATTATTATTAGCTGGAGAAGAATTCTAGATGTGGTGGATGCAACCTTCCTATTGCTGTTTCTGTAATACTTAGTTGTGAAGTCGTTTGTCAGTTGAGTTCCTCACTGCAAGTTGATAGCTGGTGTGCACAGAAATGCAGCAGAAGACGCCTGTGCATTAACAGTCAGACAGTCATTTCCACAAGCTTGCAAGCAAATGTTGACTCGGGTGCTAATGCTTAGTTTTGATATAGTTTTTATTATATATCACAGTGTGTTAGCAATGTTAGGATGTGATATTTTTAAATATTTTATGCCTTCCCTCTCAGCATAAATATGAATGAGACTGTTTTGTTCGGTAGGGTTCTGTCATAATTCACTGGGTTTGAGTCCATCGATATGAGCACAGAAGGAGAAACAGGCACTTGCAGGTTCCACTTGAAAGCATTTATTATTTTGTTCAGTCAGGTCAAAAGGGGTAATTGAGTATTGAGTGGTTTTACTTCCACAATGAAAAGAAAGCAAACACACAAATCAAACTCTAATTCCTTGAATTGCATAAATCAATGACGAACTCTGATCACATCAGCACAATAATCCATCCCAACTTCAACATAATTATGTCAGAATTACTCAAATAGCTTAAATGTATAGCAATGACAAAGTAACATTACTCGGAAATTAAAGTGGCATAAAGTACTCGCCCAACACACTCAGGACCAAAAGGTCAGCGACAACCAGCTCAGCCGCAGTGCAAACAAAGACTCAGCTCAGGACACTCTGTGCCCCAATCCAGCAGTCATGTGACCTCCACTTCCAGCGCGTAGTGTTAGAAAAGAGAAAGCAAAATTCTCTTAAAATTGCCAACAACAATAATGATGACAAACTTTTGTTAAAGCTGCACTAATCAAACCTTTTATATTAACAATGGAAATACATGACTACATGCATTATGTAAAGGGTCGCTCGTAGTAAAGATCACACAGAGAATTATCACCCAACTCTGCAGTTCCACTTCGAAGACTGTTAGTGTCTTTCAGTCCATTGTTTTTGTTTTAAGGCCCGCAACTTTACTGTACTCCTACTGTACTCCTACTGTACTCCTCAGCTTCGTTTTCAGGGGCAGCAAGCAGGTGTTATCAGTGAACAAAGGTCTGATAAACCCACTGTACACTACACGCCCAGCAATGGCAAGCATTAAACCCAACAACTAGCTGTTGAAAATAGCTAAAATATTTCCCTGAGAGTGAAATATTGCGCTTATATATTTGTCAGATGTCAAATAATATGACTCAAAATCAATGCTACTGTTCCTCTTTTTCTGCTGGTTCTGTCTTATTTTTTTTTTTTTTTGTTACTAAAAAAGTCTCCCTAAGGTGATATTATCTTAATGTTGTGTTTACAGCAAGTTGCTCACACCCCGAAGTGGCCAAAACAAATAAAATAATGCAGGAACTATACCTTTTATATATTAGGTATAATGCCTAAGTGGCATATATCTAATTGGAGGAATGCTGCTGTGTAACTACTTGTATGTTTAAGTGGTAACACACAAAAGCAAATACATTTTGTCGTACTGTGTCGGTGTTGCCCTTGTATCTTAGTTTTACTTATATAGTTATGGTCTGCCTGTCCTCTGGAAAGCGTGTGCCACCCGACCAGCACATTCCCAACACACAGTCTCTCTGTCTCACTCGCACACATCACTATGCCTCTGTCTCTCTCTCTCTCTCTCTGTTGTGTCTCCTCCCCTCTCACCCGGCCACCCCTTTGGTGTTCTTTACAGCAGTTGTGCACTTCTGGCCTTTGTTATGTCAAAGTGTTGCCAACTTTCTCGTCTCTCTCCAGGCCTCTTGCTGTATATTCCCTGTGCGCACCCCCGGTGTCCCTCTTGCTCTTGTTTTCGTTCTCCCTGTCTTTGATACTTTCTGTCATCCTCACTCTTCTTTTTCCTCCTGCTCTGTTTAGTTCTATCATCTCCTCTAGGAGCTGTTCTGTCCTTCATTCATTCCTCTCATCCTCTCTTTTAACCTCCTGTCTGCCTTTCTTTTCTTTTCTCTGCCTCACAGGTCAGCTTGAACACAAATGCATTGTAATATTAAGGGACTGCAGACTATAAAATGTATGATGTGCATGTAGAGGTGTGGGTGTAAGTTGTAAGTTGAGAATGTTAAGATAGTTATTCATTTTATTTGCAAAAGACAAGTCTGGAAACGACACCTTGATTTAATAAGACACAAACTGACATTTATAAAGGATCAAAATGAACATAATTTGATGAGTTTTATTCCTGCTATGTCACAGTGACACAAGGACGTTTTGCTCAAAAGAAAAGGACCATTACCGGGGACTGATGTAAATGTTTCTCACCTCCTTTTTGCCTCAGCCTGCCTGTCCGCATTGTCACTATGAGACCTTTGCAGCTGAGATCACTATAGTAACATTTTGTGCCAAACCTGTAGCCTGGTAACCACACATCTATCTCTGCCTTGTAGATGGCAGGTTGTAAAAATCAGTTGTCAAGCTGTGTGTGAGGAGAGGTCAGTGTATGAGGAAGAAATTCAGAACCATCAGAAATGCGGATAGACATTGTCACGCTTATCAATCTAGTGATCTGACAGCTGCCATGAAAAGTTTACAATTGGCACATGTTGGAATATAATGAACCTTTTCAACATGCACATGTGCATTTCAAAGATCGCTGTGAAATATAGAATCGATCTATAATAAACACAATTAACAACACACAAAGAAATGACCAAGCAAAACCGATTGTTTTGTAGATCTTCAATACTCATTGCCCCATTCTTTCCTTTGTCAGTCTCTGTAAAGTATTACTGTCATCACACTTGTGTCCTCCACCCGTTAGTCAATAATCCCCTCCTTTCTTCATCTAAAGTCTTTTAGTTGTGAAAGTCTGAGTCAATTTTAGCGGAAATCAACAATTCAGTCCACTGACATGAACCCTAAACACTAAAATAACTACGCTTTTGTGACAACCACCGCTGGTTCAGGATGCCTGGCCTTCTGTGGCGCTCTCCACTGTTTCACTGGTGGGACTGATTGTATCATCTGCACTCCACTGCACCCCACTGTGCTGTAGCTGTAGGGCCTACTGCACCTGAACAGGAAGCCGTTGCCACTTAAAATCACACTTTAATGATCCCCGAGGAAGGATATTCAGTAGTGCAGAGTATTGTATCAGTTCACACTTAGTGTACAGACAGACATTCAGGCCAAGGTCAATGTGAAACCACAATCATGAGTGACAGTAAGAGACTTATTATGGATGTTTTTAATGTTACAGTTACAGTATGATAAGACTGAGTTTCTGCCTAATTTAAATAACACATGAATGAAATTAGTGATTAAGTGTTCATACTCTCTATGTTTAAATGCTTAAAATAATGTAATATATGTAATTTCAGGTATTTCTTAAAAAGGATTAAAAAAAAACACTCATTTGAAAAGATGCAATGTTGGTGCAAATTGCGATCTTTGGACATTTGCACCGTAAGTCATGATTGGCCTCATGGAACATTTATATTTTAAAGAGGATTTTATAGCTATTGTTTAGTACGAGAGAACAAATGAAACCAATCTGATTCAGGCTTTTTAACAGTTACGCCTCCAGCGGCCGCCTACGGGCTCGTCTGCATATTAAGTATGGAATTCTGGCTGTATGCAGATGAGCTGCTGAGCAGGAACTCGTGCCGCATATCGTTCGAAAGCGTAGAG